>JAMJFZ010000189.1:1752500-1822500 GCA_026225945.1 Cricetomys ansorgei
TCCCCAGGAAATAAAATAAAATAAGAAAACAGAATTAAACTACATTGTAAAGAAAATGTAACTAACAGATATCTCCAGAGTATTCTAAGCCATCAAAAACAGAAAATATGTATTTCTCTACATTCTGGGGCTATTCTTTAAGACTTATCACAAATGAGAAGCAGGACACTAAGTCAAAACACTTTCAAAGTTCACCATGGCTTCATTATGACTACCTTGAATAGGAGTGTATCTCAGCACTGTAAAGGCTGTATCTAACAAACCTAAGCCAACATTGTACTCAGTGGGAAAAATGAAACATTCCTGCCAAACCGGAAATCAAATAAGCTTGTCCATTCACAACTCTTATTCCAATGCAGTTCTTTAAGTTTTCTCAAAGCAAACAAGATGAAAGAAATAAATGAAAGGATATAAATAGGAAAGTAAGGAAAAAGAAATATTGTCCTTCTTTGTAGATGATATGGGTATGGTCTGATACGGAGACTAAACACTCATCCAGAAAACTCTTAGGCCTGGTAAACATTTATAATAAAGTAGCAGGATATGAAATCAAGACACACAAATAAAAGATTTTTCTACATGCCAATAGTGAACACTCTGAGGAAGAAATCAGGAATTCAGCCCCACTCACAATGACCTCGAACACTTCTCTGACGCCAGCAGCTTTCAGCTAAGCTTCCCAGTGCCTCCTTCTGTGATATTTTGCTGCTCTGCACATTGGGATGCATGGTTAGTGTCACTGTTTATTTTAAAAGAAATTGTTCGTCTACATCAGTGGTTCTCAACCTTCCAAATGCTTCGACCCTCCAACACAGTCCCTCACGTTGTGGTGACCCCCAACCATAAAATTATTTTTGTTGCTACTTCATAACTGTAATTTTGTTACTGTTATGAATTGTAATGTTAATATCTGATGTGCAGATGGTCTTAGGCGACCCCTGTGAAAGGGTTGTTCCGCCCCCAAAGGGGTTGCAATCCACAGGTTGAGAGCCACTGTTGTAGATCAGTTAAAAATCCAAAAGCACAGGCTTCCTTTTTCCAGTCCTCCAGTCATGTCCCATCTTCTCTCCTTTAGATACGAGCTTCGGTTTTGTGTTATTTTCCTTTGCCAGTGAGGTGTTTACACACCTCTTGCATGGGTCTGCTGGTAAGGAACTCCCTTGGTTTTTATATTTATGTGCCCTTAATATTGAAGTGTAATTTTATAAAATGCTAAATATTTCATATACTCTGCTGTTTTATGAGGCTTCACACGGAGCTCTATGGAAAGTTTTATTTTCCCATACAGAAAGTTGCCCTGATTTCTTCTGAGCTTTTCTGTTTGGTTTACTGTTTGCCTGTGAGTTAGTGTCGATCATCTCCACGTGTTTTGGGTTCCGACCTCTGGTTTGTTGTTGTTAGTGTATTTGGTAAATTCTTGGTCATTTTTACTTCAAACATTTATTGTGTTCCAATCTTTCACGTTTCTTCTTATAGTGTCCTAATGAGTCTGTCTCGGGCCTTTTAAATCGCCTCAATTCTTTGACATTCCATTTTGTCTTGATTTAATTTGCTTTCCTAATTTCATATCACACTTTGTTTCCAGGAGCAAGTTAAATCAAGTCTCCCGGTGGCTTTCAGTTCCTCCTTCTTTTTAAGCTTTCCTAAAGCGCCTGCCTCTTCTCACATTACCCTTCTTGTCTGTCAGGGCCCTTACACTATTAATCAAGTCATTTTGAAGTTAGTGTCCGATGGTTCCAAGACGTACGTGCAGCTGTCTGGCAAGTGGGCTTCTCGTCCTTGTACACACCACTTCTTGGTGTTGGTGTGCCTTGTAACTTTTAGTTTGTTTATTTAAAGCCACTTATAATGGATTTTGTAATAGGAAGAAAAGCATGAGATTTTTCAGTGGGCCATCTTGTGGCAAGTTGGGATATATGAATAGCTCCTAAAACATCCCCAGAGTCATCCTGGATCAAGCTCCCTGTTGTCTGATTTCCCAGGAACTCTGCCCAGGTGGAGTTTAGGTCTCACCACTCTGTGATGATGGCTTTGTTCTGTGTCCCTGTTAGACCCATGGATGGGTGTGGCTGTGGGTTCCTGGGCTGTGGCCTTCACAAGTGTGCTTAACCATGGAGGCCCCAGTGGCTGGGCCAGGCACATCCCTCCCCATGGGAATAGGCTCTGTCCAGTCCTTTCCTGGTTGAGGAGCCCTCTGCTGCAGAGATTTCCCTGAATGTTTCAATAGAGTTAGCTTTCTTCTTTCTTTGCCAGAAACTTTCTTGGCTTTTAATGTGATAAGCTTCTGGAATTCTGGGAGGTAAAACCATGGAAGTGTGAATCTCTCCCAAGGCCTCTATCCCAGGGGCCCTATCTCAGCTGGCTGATGGCTTCCAACAATTCATCAAGTTATCATGGAATTGTCCTACCAGATCATGGCTCCAGAGGCTTCCAGAGCCCACCTCTGGGTGATATTTTGGACACTTGTCTCAGCAGGCTTCATGGCCATGGTATCTGGTCGGAAAGAATTAACAAGGTTTGTTTCTAATTAGGCGGAAAACATCTTGTTTTCCAAGTTCTAAATGATAAGTGGCACTTGGGCAGAACATATTTGCATACCCTATTTGAGCAAGAACTTGTACCCACGTATAAAGAACACATCCAAAACTGAGCACTGATAACAAAGCAACCTAATTAAAGGTAGATATCTAAGGGGCATTTCACCAAGCAAGGTGAACAGGTGACAAGTGTATCGTACTCTCCGTCACTCGCCCTCAGGGACATGCTCACTGAGACAGTGCTACACACGATGACCACAGTGCGTACTGACAACAAGGTGTGGAAACAGTCCACTCATTCACAGTGAATGGACATGTGGAATGAGCAGCTGCTTGGAAACAGCGTGGAAGTGTCTTGAGACAGTTAAACTAGCCTTCTGATGACGGGGTGTTTCCACCACTTAGCATGTTCCCAGGGAAGCTGCAAACATGTGCCTTGGCAAAGAGTTGTGTGAGAACACTAGCAGAAGCTTGATCACTGAGAGCCAGGAACTGAAGAAGACATGGCTTTTTATTAAAAGGTGAATGGGTAAACTGTGTGGAACGCACCCATGATAAAAGTCCAGGTTGACACGCCACAGCGCAGTGTGGATGAATCAAGTCTTCGGTGCTGAGCAAAGCCAGACCAAAGTGCCGTGCAAGCATGCGTTCATCTATATAAGACTGCAGAATAACAAGGTAATCCACAGTGACGGGAAGGAGATGAACCATTTTCTAAGGACCCATGGCAAGAGCCAGAGGGAGGGTGACTTGAGAGGGGAGGTGACACATTTGTCATAGTCTTAGAGGTGGCTTCACAGCTAACTATCACAGTATGCGTCTTAGGCGTGCGTCATTTGTCTTACCTGTATATGAAAGAGATTTAATGTTAAAACTAACAAGTGCTCACGTTATATAACTCAGTGTATACAAGGTTCCAGAAAAGAGAAATTAATCTGTAGAGACACAGAAAATGAGTATTGCTGGGCCAAGGCTGGGGGCAAGCTGGCTGCAGCAGGATGCCTGAGAATCTTCGGGGTGGTGACATGTTTGTGGAATGCACAGTGGAAATTTGGGGCTCTTCAGCATATGTAAATTATACCTCAACATACTTCATTCAAAATGTCAAATACACTCCCTACCTTTGGCTCCCCAGGTCATTCTTTTATGAGACCTCATTTTAACAATATTGAGAATTCAAAAGAAATGAGTAAAGACAGCTAGGTTGTCCAGATAGTTAACTGATTATTAATTGAGGAACTATTCTTACAATTATATATTTCTGTGTCGTTAGGGAATATATCTGTGTTGAAGAAATGTCTGTAAACCTATGAAATTATGGGAATCTTTCTTTGTGTAAGAAACTCCACCCTAGGAATAGCAGTGAGGTGCATATAGAAAACATCTAAGCTTCAGAAAACACAAGGGGCCGGAGAGTGTGCTCTGCTGCGAGAGTCTGACCTCTGTCACCTATTCTAATTGTTAGCCTGAAAAGAATGAACTAGAACCATCTGATCCGGTTACATTTGTATGAATGAGCAACTCGTTTGAATGTTCTGATTGTTTCTTTTTATAATCATTTGATAATAATCCCCCTTTTAATAGTTTAAATGTCACACTCAGATGTCAAATGAGTAATGTAAAAGATTTGAGCGTATACAATAGCCATGTGTAATGGCCGGAAACAACCCATTAAGCTCTTCCCAGGCTGCTCCCACCCAGAGAGGATATGGGTGGTTTTAATTATTTGTTGAAGAACACAAGTCTATAAAATATTAGCTATGATGAAATGGAGAGAATATTTTGAGGCAGCTACAGACAAAAAGCTGCTGTCAAGAAGATGAAAGGCCGGATGAGTCACCTTGTGTAGGGAGAGCCGACCCCATTTCCCAAGCGGGGAGCTCATCACCTCCTAGGTGATTGCACAATACTGTAGCAGCTCACACAGAGTCCCCGTGGGCCTGTGAGCTCATGGTCCACTCTGTGTGGACCATCACTGGGCGATGGCTTGCGGCCAGGTGCCCCAAACTTAGGAAAGCCCAGACTCTCAGAAGCCATCTCCAGAGTAACCGTCCTCACCATGGAGAGGATCCAGTGCTGTGGTATGACTATTAATGAGCTAATGGGAGCCAGTCCCACCCCTGACAGTGTTTCATGACACAGTGTAGTTATGGGACACCAAAAGCAATGAAAACAGGCTATTTTCTATCCAGGCTTTTGGAGGTAAACTGTCTGAATGAAGGAGTGAAATGTGAAAAATGAAGGAGAATGTTCTGTGTGTGTGAAGATGAGGCAGAGTTCATGCTTTAAGAATCCATCCCACTCCCGCAATGGCACAGGCATTGAACAGTGAACTGGATGGGTAGAGGACTGACTCAGTGGAGCTAAAGCAAGCAGGTGAACCAGGCTCAGATAAAACCTAAACACTGGGGAGGCCTCACCTGGGAGCGAGGCTTCTGCGGCCTGAGTCCCAGCAGAAACAGCCATAAAGGTAATTATCTTGAAGACAGAAAAGAGGAGCCATTTCTCCCGGGAGAGACGCAGGAGCCAACAGTCCATGCTGTGTGAAAACTCTGTCAACTCCCCCCTTGCTTTGCTCTGTTTAAGGTCTGTCAACCCTGAGATGACGAAGAGGTCCTCCCGTGTGCAGCCATGGGTGTCTGCCCATCCTGTTCTTAGGAATAGGAAAGGAACTCCATTGGAGGAAGAAGGGCAGGGTTTTCACTCGCCCGCTGGGCTGGTGGCCCTCACGTCACCCTTCTTGGCCCCCTGGTCACCCACTCAGTGGCCCTCTACTTGTGCTTACCCTGCCTTGCTGGTGACCACCCAAGACTCCGACTGACTCACTGATCTTTACGTGGACACAGGAATGCCCATGACTCTGCACTGCTGGAGAGTTCACGACTCGATGCCTCGAGCTTTGGCCAGGCTGGTCCATCTTGGGTTCACAAGTGTAGGCTGTGCAGCTCACAGGTTTCATTTCTTACTCAGACTCTGTGCTTTGGTTAGGTGGGTCAAACCCCTTGGTTCTCCTCTCTGTGAATGGTGACTATCAACACTCAGCTTTTTAAATTGTTGTGAGGCTTAACCAGGACATGCTAAACAATAGCAGCAATGAGAATCATTCAGGCAGCCCTTCTGCCTTGAGTCCCCTTCCTACACAAGTGATGATGGGCGGCTTCAGATGACAAGACAGGGAAGCAGAGTTGGAGAGATGGTGCAGTTCAGAATTCTGTACCACTACCGCCTATTCCACAAAAAACCAAGGGAAGCTTGAGAAGGTAACAAGAAAATTTTCTTCTTTTTTTGTGTGGGATGAATCGGAGGAACCAGGGAACATCTATCTGCTGGAAAGCTTTTCCTATGTGACTGGAAATATAAACTGTGAGATGCCTTCAGTTATGGCTGTTTAGGAAAAGAACAGATGTATCCTGTCCATGCAATAGCTCCTTTTACAGAACTTCCTGTGCATGTGTCCTGCACCGTGAGGGTGGGTGGTGGGGAAGTTGCTTTATGAGGCATCTGTCATGGCGTCTCAGCAAATGACAGGCTTGACTGGGGCCAATACCAGAGTGTCTGCACATGTGCACACATACATGTGGAGTGTTTTCACTGGTTACAGTTCTCACCGCTATCACAGAAGCAGCTACGGGAGGCGAGGGTTACCTGACTTGCAGTTTTAGAGGGCATGGCAGCCAGGTGGCTTGGTTCATGGAAGGAGGAGCTTGTAGTTGCTCTGTCTGACATCTTGGTGGATCAGGAAGCTGAGTGAGCTTGCTCTAGAAGTGAGTTATGACCCTAAAAGGCTAGCCCAAGTGATTCCAGCTGTAACCTATGGGATCTCCATAGCAGCAGGCTAGCCAAAGTGATTCCAGCTGTAACCTATGGGATCTCCACAGTAGCAGGCTAGCCCAAGGGATTCCAGCTATAACCTATGGAATCTCCACAGTAGCAGGCTAGCCCAAGCGAATCCATCTGTAACCTATGGAATCTCCACAGTAACAGGCTAGCCCAAGCGAATCCAGCTGTAACCTATGGGATTTCCACAGTAACAGGCTAGCCCAAGCAATTCCAGCTGTAACCTATGGAATCTCCACAGTAACAGGCTAGCCCAAGCAAATCCAGCTGTAATCTATGGGATTTCCACAGTAGCAGGCTAGCCCAAGCGATTCCAGCTGTAACCTATGAGATCTCCACAGCACCAGACTCCTTCAGCAACCCTACCTGAGCCAGCTCACTGCTGCTTTGTCCGTTGGCATGGAAGTCCAGTGCAGAAGCAAATGCTGTACTCTGTTCTGTTGCCAGCAACCCCCATGCTCCATGGCTCTGTGATCCTACCCTATGAAACCGGAATCCTTCCATCCCGTGTGCCCCTTTCTTTTCTCCCTTCCTCCTTTATTTTGAATATGTTAAGTGTTCTTCAGCTGATCACCATTGGAAGATGGTGCCCAGGTGATAATAGTAAGAGGCGTGGAACCCTTGAGAGGCGGAGCCTGGTGGAAGCTGATTGTACCATGGAGTGCTTCCCTTGGAGAGAATTCATGCAGCTCCTGTGGGACCTCAATCCATTCCCACGAAAGTGTGTTGCTATTAAGCAGCCCCTCCCTGTATCTCCCTCTCACCAAGTGTTCCTTTTTCATAGGCACACCTGCTGTTGTATTCACTACCAGCCATACTGAATTGTGGTCATCAGTTTTCCTTAAAGGCCAGATCCACGAGGGAGTCAAACGGTAAACTTTCAGCCTCCAGGTATGAGCTTAATAACTCTCGTTCCTTTGCAAGTTCCAAGACTAGGGTTCTTCACTACGGCAAAGAAATATGGATGCCTCTATCGCCCTCCATCTCCTCGATGTCCTCAGCACAGGACAATCCCTCTACTCAAACCAGGCACGTTGCTGAGTGTTACGGATGATCCTAGCCCTGGCTGACGCGGCACCTACTATTTTATGAATATTCAGAGCCTGAAAGCTCTCATAGCTCCTCGCCCTTCAAAGCAGAGCTGTGTAGTATCTGGGTTCATTCCTAGTGGCCAGCGGGCTGCGCACAGAGCACTCTCACCACCTTCAAACAGACGGCTAGGTGTGACATTCAGGCTCCGCCTCCTCCCTATCCTTCCTTCTGCTTTGGCAGAGGATCTCACTCTAGCAGAGGGTGGCCCAACTATGACAGTCCTCCTGTCTCAGCCTCTGAAGAGCTCAGACTGCAGCTGTGAGCCACCTTACACAGCCGCTAGCCTTCGTTTTGGTGTTTAGCTAGTGCTGGTGTGTATATGTGACAATGGCAGCTTTTGAATGGTTAGCACACGAGTCAGGTGACATGTTCGTGTGTGTCAAAGGGGCCTCGGAGAGTCTCCCCCCTTTTCTTCACCCAGTGGTATCCACCATGTGCGATCTTCCTTATGCGTGTGGCTCTCACCAGAGCCTCTGCCGCACAGGATCTCGGCCGTGACTCTTATGGACGTCTTCTTCACTGTAGTTCGCTCTTAGAGGCAGCCTGGCGAGGAATATATTTCAGTGTTTGAGGCTAAAGAAACAGCACAGGAAATAATTAATTATTGGACATCAGCCCATCTGATGATTCAAACCATGATTCTAGATCCCATGTCATGGCCTGGAAAGGGGAGAAGGCAAATGCATATTTCCTCTGAAGGGCTTGTGTTTTGGGCCATGTGGACACAACCTATGGGTAAAAGGTGACTAGGCTTTGCCTGGTGGGATACGAGGTCTTTAGAGAACAGGGGCTGCCGTTTTCTGTGTCTTCTGTTCACAAACACAAGGAACAAACAACACTTCTATTTCAGTCATAAAACAAGAAATGACATTTATACAGCGCGTTTACAAAAGCATGCAAGGTTTACTTTACTGCAGTCACAGGACTTTGTGATTTTTTTCCTGTGGTTGGAGAGTAAATACCCTTGAGCCCAAGAAAAATTTGAGAAACAGAGCTCGTAAGCAAGTTGGTGAGGAATGGATGTATTTTTTTTTTAACCTTTTAGAGATGAGAAGGTGGAGATGTGCTCCACAGTTATTGGCTCTCGGGGAGTCATGGCTCAACCAGAGAGACTCAACCTGGCCCCCACTAATGTCTCTTATGCTGATGTGCAGATTGGAAAATGGCCACAGGGTGGATAAAAAGGAGTGTGGGGTGGGGGCAGTGAGGTGGGGTGGGTAGGGAAAATGGAAGCCTGAGAGCCCAACCAGGAAGGATGTCACCTGAGGGTTAAGGTTAGGGCCACTGTATCTGCCCTTGTCATCTCTAGAAACAGTTCATAAAGGCTTTCAGACACTTGAGAAATGGCGACTTCTCCAGCTGTCTGCTCTGCAACCAGAATGCAGGAAGCAGGCATGGCTCTGGCATCAGCTGCTCTGCCCCATGTCCCTTGGCCCATGCTGTCATTCCTGCCTGTACGGTCTGTGCTTGTGCCTCCTCCTTAGGGAGACATGGCTCTTGGGTGTGCAGAAGTCTGACCTCCATCTGTCCTGGGCCAGTGTGCCCTCTGTCCATGGTGAGTACACCCCAAAGAAGACACTGATTGCAGAGCACTGACCGCCCCGGGAGAAACTGAGGTCTCGGAGGCTTGGGCAGGTGGCTTTGTGACTTCATGGAGTGTAGGTATGAGACATTGGGACGCCATGGGACCTGGACAGGGGATACAGAAGTTTCTGGGAGGTTTATAACAATGTTGCCCCTCCATGGTGCTCCTAGATAGAAACCTGTATTTGCTGTACCAGAGACAATAGCTTTCTTTCTCCCGGAATGTGGACAGCACCATGGGCAAGTCTGTTCTACGTCTCCTGTTAGAGATGTGTCCACTGCACTCCAGTTCTTTTGTGCTCTCTCTCTTTCTCTCTCTCTCTCCCTGCCCCCTCTGTCTGTCTGTATGTGTTTGTGATGTGTGTGTTGTACCCATATGTACATATGTAGACAGGTGCATGGGCGTGCACATGGGTGCTCATGTATGTAGAAGTCTGGACATCAATGTCCCCAATGTATTTCTTGGAACTGCATCTCTCACTGAGCCTGGTATTCACTGATTTGGGTAGATCAGCTGGTCATTGATGACATCTCTTGTATCCTCAGAGGAGACTCCCTTCCTCCTTTCTCTCCCTAAGGAAGCCTCGTGCCACCTGATGTCTGTCTTCTCTCTAATCTTCAGGAATTCTGTTCCCAAGTGACTTCAATGGACATGGTCACCCAAATAGGCAATTTTCCCAGGTCTATTTTCTGGAGTTTGTGACTGTCTCCTTGAAGTGGTGGCTGGATTCAGGGTCTATAGACAGACAGGTGATCCTTCACGTCTACGTGGGCGCTAATGCAATGTGGGTGGATATAAACAGGAGGGTCCACAGTCCCAGAGAGGCTGCTGGCCCCTGAGCAGAGGCCATACTCTGGATCAGAGGGTAGAGGAAGAGGTTATCTGGGAGCCACAGGGCTGAGGATCTGAGAGAGATGAGCGAATGTTTTCCTGTTGTTCTGGAGCAGTGGACCTAGAGGATGTTAAAGAAATGTCAGACTGGGTTCCGCAACCATGAGAACACGGGCATGCATGTTGAAAGCCTTGGAGTTCGTGGCAACTTGTCGCAATGGCCACAGGAAACTCACCTAGCAGATGAGAAATCACTCCAAGGACAGCGTTTCTCAGAAGCGCGTGAGACTTTGTCAGAGTCTGAACGAACTGACGCCTGCGGATGCTGTGGAGGCGGGCATGCTTTGGTCTCCGGCATTCTTCCTATCAGCAGGCGTGTAGCTGCTATGGACGTGTTCTCTTGTGTTCTGTTTATCTGATCACAGGGACAGGCGTTTTCTGTGAGGACATTTCTGAGCCCCTCACCTCCTCAGTCCAGCGCTCACTGTGTTTTGGTGCTGAGGCCCGTGTCCGCCTTGCTAGGCTCTGCAGATGCTCAGATACTTGACTTCTTCACGGAATTCCCAATGGTGCTTTAAAATACAGCAGCGGAGAGAGTCGTAAAGTTCAAGCCTTGTCCAGTCTTGGTTCTCCTTCTGTTTATGAGAGAAAACTCTTGGTTGTTTTTGAAAGCTGGCTTCCTCATCCAACTGTCTCTGAGAGGCCTGGGGAGGTGGAAGTTCTAATGTTGGAATCTGGCCTGGACATCCAGTCCCCAGTCTTCTTGCTTAGAGTGGAAGATTGAAGCTGGCGGTTTACTACTGGTGGTAGCAGACTTTTGAAAACGCACTGAAGTTAAAGCAGTGTTTGAGGCTGTGTAGTCTGTCGCCTGCACGTGGGGCCAAGTGGACACCTGTGGAAGCAGGTCTCAGTGGTTTTTCCCTGGAAACACATGGGCTGCCAAGGAAATAGATGTTGATGTTTACCTGCACCTTCCGGTCTTTAATGAGGCCAGGAAGAGCCATATCTTTCCCCTCTTCTCAGCATTTCTAGCTATTTTTTTTCCAGGCCCTGCAGGAACCAAGAAGCTCAGAGAGAGGTAGCTAAAAAACATTAAGAAAATAAAAGCTGCAATGGTCTGGCTTGAACTTGCTGTTGAGTGTGAACTCATACATCAGCATTGTTCTAACAGGTTTGATGGCCGCCCTGGGGAGGCTGATGGCATCTTTGTGCCCTTGGAGTACTCTCAATGTCCACAGGAGGACATGTTCAAGTTCATAGGATCACCAGTACGACTAAGGGTCCTTTTCAGAAATCCACAGAAAAGAGCACATGTTTCTAATCAAATTTGATATCTGAATTCTCAACAAATTTAAATTATTCATACTTCTTATTTCTAAAAAATGTGTGCTCTTTACGTGATTATTCTTCATTTTGAGGAAATTATAGATGTGCCCCTGACAGCAAGGCTCATGTTTGAAGTGTCATGTGAACAGAAATCCAGAAAGAACCAGTATCTTGTTGTTTTCTGTTACTATAACAAAAACATCTGAGGTTGGGTAACTTAGGAAGAAAGCGTAGACGCACTTCTCACAGTCTGTGTCAGGCAGCACACCTGGTGAAGGCCTTCTTGAGGCTTCCCAGCATGAGATGAGACATCGCTGACGAGACATGTGTGGCCCTCTCTAACCTGCCCTTTTCCTCTTTCAAAGCCACGGATGCCATCTTGAGTCCCTGTCCACAGCTCACCTAATACAGTCACTCCCTGAACAGGATCGTGGACTTGAGGTTGCAGCGTCTGGACTCTATGGGTGATATATGCAAGTACTAAGGAGACAGAGTCCTGTGGGGGAAATGCGATTTCAAGGTAGAGGACTGGGCTGCAGAGACGGCTCAGTGGTTAAGAGTTTGAACTGCTCTTACAGAGGACCCAAATTTGGTTGCCCACAACCATGTCAGCTGGCCCACAGACACCTGCAACTCCAGATCTGATGCCCCTTTCTGCCTTCCACGGCAACGGTACTGACACGCACATAGGCCCACACACAGATACAAGCATATACACATCGTTTAAAAAAAAAGAATAAATCAAGCAAAGAGCTTCTCACTGTGACTGGTGGCTGTGAATGTACACTCTTTAGACAAGATGGAGGAACATTCATGTCCCTGTCACACACGCCTGCTAGGGAAGGTTCTTCGACCTCCATAGCTCTGAAAATGTCTGTGTTTTATTGCTGGGTTTGAAAAATAAGATTTTTTTTGCTGAGTCTAAAAATCTGGGCTGCTTTGTTTCTAGAAGATGGGGTTCTCTGCTCTCATCTGTCTAGATGGTTCTTAGAGGGGTCTCCTCAGCCCTGTTCTTTCTGACATCACGTGGGCTCACGGTGCCCTTTCTCCGTCAGTACAGTCTTCCTGGTCTTGTGGGCAGGGTTCATCTGGCTGTAGCAGCACGCCGCGTCAGAGGGAGCAGCACGTTTCTGTCCTGCCCACTGTGCTGTGCTCACCCTGTCTGGGACTCCAGTTACAAGCAGATAAGTCTGATTGAAGTCGCCCAGTGCATAATTAAGGATTATGTGCTTGCCAAACAGTTCTGCTTCTGTCTCCTGTGGACACTAGATGCTTCTAGGATCTTTCAGTTGCCTGACTTTTCTTCTGCAATGTCTCATCTGCACACATGTATCTCCTATATTACACATTGTGGTTTTCACTCTAGAAATTTGTTCTAGAGTTCCAGCTTGCGCACCAGTGTGGATCAATATTTCACTGTTGAATAAATGCCAAGTTGTGGGTTCTTGTTTCCTTCATTGTTGTGCATTCCTGGAGATATCTGGTCAAATAACAACATAGTGTGAGTTTACTTTGAGAGCACCGAGTATCTTTTTATTTGTTTGTTTTTCTTTTTATTACTTTGAGACAGGATCTCACTATGTAGCCCTAGCTGTCCTTGAACTCACTCTATAGACCAGGCTGGCTTCAAATTCAGAGATCCGCCTGCTTCTGCATCCTGAGTGTTGGGATTAAAGGTGTGTGCCACCACACCTGGAAACACCAAAGTATCTTAACTCCTATAATATTTCTATTAGTTTATTGCCCAATGAAACTACTAAAATAGTTAAATCTATTATTCCCTCTTAAGATTTATGGAGTGAAGTAGTGTAATTGTATGCCTACTCTGTAGGCTCACCAAGAGAGACACTGAGGTATTTTCATACGTGCAATCTCTGCCAGACCTCAGAAAAGGCAACCACCATCCTGACCAGTGCTATACTGACATTAGAACCCCGAGTGTCTGAGCTCAGGTGTTTTTATTGATCCAGAACTCCTCAGGTGTTCTACTGATAGCACGTGCAGACCATAAGCAATCAAACAACCCCCACATAAATCCAACATCTGCAGACAATACAAAATGCCAAGACTTAGGAAGGCCCTCACTCAACAATGCATAAAACAATTATTTTATACATAACTACAAATAAACTTATGCAACAGAATAGAGAATGATATAGTTTGGGACTAATTTGTTTAGTGACAGAGGCCAGAGCTTTCTAAGTCTTCATCCCAGGAACACATGCTGCAGCCAGGCTGACGGGTAAAGCGGGTGCCTAGTGTCCTCTGTCTCTGCAGTGTCAGTGTCCACGTGGTATTCTGGTGCGGACCGGACTAAGGACGTGGGGGAGGGCATTTCTGCATGCAACTGCAGTTTCTCTGCTCTGACTGTTCACAGCTCCGTCCTGTGGACTCTCACCTTCTCCTCTCCAAGAACTTACTGTGGGCTCGGCATAGAGCATCTTAGGCTCCATCACAGCTGGGTGATGTCACACCCAGGTCTGCGACATGAAGGAGGGGGCTCGGCTTGGCAGCTCTCCTCTCACAGCTCTACATCACCACCCTTTGTCCCTGATGCCCAGAATCTGAGACACAGTGAACTCATGTGGTCTGTCTTTTCTATATAGTTCATATGGACTGTGGTTTTGGTTGCTTCAGATTGTCTGAATTTGAAAGAGGCCTTTCTGTTTCTTCTGTTTATGACAGAAAATTGATAGCTTCTCAGACAGCTTCTGTGGAAGAAATGACTCTCACTAGCAGAAGCAAGGCTGCAAAGCTGCTTCCAGACGCCTTTCCCTAGCCAGCTTTGGACTCCAGGGTTGGGCATATGGCCTGCTAGCTTCCACACAGCTTCCAGGGAGGAGCCTAGTTAGGGCTGGCTCTGCCCTAGCCTTGGGTGTGGGGTGGGGTCCCTATGAATGTACGAAGAACATCTGATAAAAGAACAACTATCTATCATCACAGGGCTACAGAGTAAGTGCGAAAGGCCTGATAACGCCTCAGGTGCCAGCAAGCCCCATGCAGGTGTGCGCGGGTAGACGCAGGCAGGACTTCAGAGTCAGCTTCGAATTCCCTGCGCCACTGCCTGATTTCATCGGCGGCTTTGGCTCATTGTTGTGAAGAAGCTCTGGAGGCCCTGGAATAGCGTGAGCACGGCTTGGAGATAGTAAAGCTGCCCATCTTTGAGCACATGATACGTCTTGCTTGACCAAGAAGCTGAGTCATAGCTCTTGCTTCCAACTTCCTTTGCTTTCACATCTACAAGAGTCTCCAAGTTTTTAGCTTCTTTTTTCTGACTTTAGCTACTTATTCTGGAGTCCTCTGTGGCTGTAAACTCCCAACCCATGAGTAGATGAGCCTGTTTTTGGCTTGTTCCAGCTGGGGTTCTCCATCTAGATCTTGCTTTGCTAGTTGTAGGAAATGCAGGATGGAGCCTGAGCAGCCTCTGCGTGTTGCTCAGTTACAGAACACAGCTGGACTGGAAGGTGGGAGATGGAGCCATGGTTAGTGGAACGTGGATGGACTTAATCTGCCACACTCCACAGCACTCGATACACACATCCTGTCTCCATTGACACAGGCACCGGGGGGTCTACCCATGCCTAGACCGTCCTTCTCACAGCCACCTGTAGCCTTAGTCTTCGCACCACGACTGAGGTCTGAGCTGGGAATGCAGAGAGGAGGTGGCACAGTCCTGGACTTCTGGGCTTACTCTAGGCTTCTGATGGTTCAGCACGGGTGAGGATGTGCCTCTCAGAGTAGGCACAGGGACTGAAGTGGAAAGGACACAGAGACCCCATGCTGGTGTTTGCTCTCTGTGTCCTTGTCCTGCTGTCACGTCACGGGGACAACGAGACAAGACTGTGTGGCAAAGCTGAGTCTGAGCCAGATGTGGAGGAGGATTCTACGACAGTGACAGCTAATCCAGTGGGATCTGTGGGTGTCTCCGATGTCCCTGTGGTGTTCTCATCTTCTAAGTGAGTTAAACCAGATACTTTGTAAAACTATGGTCATAAGAATAGCACACATTTTTTTTCATGTTTTAATAGCTATAACGGAATGAACATGATAAGAAATACAAAGGGATCTATTTAAATCGGTTTAATATTAGCTCATCTTTACCTTTCCCATCCACAGAAGCTTCAGGTGATGGCACAGAGAACACATCTGCCCCAGATGTGGGCACTGTTTTCACGGCCTCTCCCTGACCTGTGTCTGTGAGCACCCGCCAGACACAGTAATCACCATGCTTCCTCCTTTGTTGGGTTTAATTTTTGCCCACAAGGTGTCATGGTTCATTTTATATGTCAGGGTGCCCAGATATTTGGTCAAACACTCTGGGAGTGTCTGAGAGTGGTTCCAGTAACTTAATGCTTGACTCTGGACGAGGACACCGTGGCTTTCCCCAGTGTGGTGAGCCTCATCTGATATGGTGATTGGTGAACACACAGAAGGTTGAGTGACTTCTTTGCCTTCAGGACTTTCACTAAGGGGACATCAGCTTTGCTCTGTAGCTCTGAACAGAAGAGCTCTTCCTGGGTCTGGAGCCTACTGGCCTCTGATGAGAGCTATACTTCCTCTTTCCTGGTCTCCCTGCTAACAGAATCAGATCTCAGGACCTTTCTGTCTCTTTAATCACAAAAGATGAGACCATCCCTATACACATACCGCACATACACACACACACCACACCTACACACACACACACACACACACATACACACACCCCTCCTTACACACACACACACACCACATACACACACACACACACCACATACACAAACACACACACATACACACATACACACACACCACACCTCCACACACACACACACACCCCTCCTTACACACACACATACACACACACACATACACACACACACCCCTCCTCACACACACACATACACACACACACACATACACACACACACCCCTCCTCACACACTCACATACACACACACACACACACCCCTCCTCACACACACCCCTCCTCACACACACACATACACACACACACACATACACACACACACCCCTCCTCACACACTCACATACACACACACACACATACACACACACACCCCTCCTCACACACTCACATACACACACACACACACATACACACACACACCCCTCCTCACACACTCACATACACACACACACACACACCCCTCCTCACACACACCCCTCCTCACACACTCACATACACACACACACATACACACACACACCCCTCCTCACACACTCACATACACACACACACACACACACACATACACACACACACCCCTCCTCACACACACACATACACACACACACACATACACACACACACCCCTCCTCACACACTCACATACACACACACACACACACACACACACACACACACCCCTCCTCACACACTCACATACACACACACACACACACACACACCCCTCCTCACACACACACATACACACACACACACATACACACACACACCCCTCCTCACACACTCACATACACACACACACACACCTCCTCATACACCCACACATCTATTGGTTTTGTCTTTCTTGAGAGACCTGACTGTGTATACAGTTAACCAAGAACTTTTCAAAAGAATCCAGAGCTGAGGCAGGAGCACTGTACCCCAGATGTTCTTACGAGGTTGTGTGGTCATTACATCTGGGAAAACTCCATCTTATTGAACTCCAATGACTTTCACAGGGAGGAAGACCCTGAGTTCTTTCATGGCTGTACCTTGTTAAAGGTTGTTCTTGCTTAACGTGGGGGCTAGACATCATCTGTCGTGCTGACCGGGATGGTTCACAGTTGTCGGAATTCTGCCATCTCAACTGACTCATGGGTCCCACGGTAACAAGGTGACAGGAACATGCACTCAGCAAGTGAGCAGGATTCTGAGGCCATTGGCTGGGGCCTTCCACTTGGTCTCCATTAGGCAAATTCCTGCCTAATCACAAAAACATTGTGCAAATGTCAGTCACATGAATCTGCTTGTGAAACCCCAGATGCCATATGTACATTCTCTTGGGACGATGCAGTGAGTGATCCAACCCCCAGAGAAGCACACGGAGGCCTAACCAGCAAGGGACACTTCACAGCATCATGCCAGTGTGCTCAGGCTGTTGTGTGCATTGGCAGCAACAGAATCTGGCTATGCCCTCTGCCCACTTCTCCTGTGAACACTTCCTCTTCCTATGGTGTATCAGAGAATGGCAGCTGGCAGGATTCGGGAAACCAAAAGTACTAGTAAACACAAGACAAAGTTGCAGTTTGACCTGGCAGCTGATCTCCAGGCTGGGAGTGAGCAGAGACAGTTCTGCTCAGAGCAGAGGTGGTGTGCCCACCTCCCCAAGGCACCAACAGATGTGTTTACAGTGGACAATAACACCCTCATGTGCTTCATTCCCGGGGGCCAGGCTGCATGGGTTCCCTTTGTATTTCCATGGCATGTGTACAAGTGTATGTGTGTGTTTAATTTAGGTTCCACTTATGAGGAAAAACATAATATTCATATTTCTGTGTCTGGCAGAAAAATTTCACCTAATAATATTAGGCTAATATAATGATCTCTAGTTCCAGTCACTGTCCTGAAAACCAGAAATCAAAGTACATCTATAGACTCAAAACACAAAATCTTCCTCTCTCAGTGAACGGAAAATCCCAGAGACTCTTGAGGCCTGTAGGAAGGAAACAGCCTGTGTCCTTTGCTAGGACCTAGCTCCTCTCTGTCAGTAGCTGTCGACTCTTCCAGCACTAGCCACTGCCCTTGAGTCATCTCACTTTATGACAATGGTCACACCCATGTGGAGAACTCAGGGACAAAGTTGTGCTGGTACAAGAAGAGAGTCAGAGCAGATGGAGGTTGGGGATGTGGCCTGGTGGTGGAGACAGAGGGCAGGAACTCACAGAAGTGCAGTTTGCAGGAATCAGCACCTTCAGGGAGCTTGTAGAGTACACAGAGAAGCCAGGGAAGGTGGGACAGTCATTCAGTGATGCCAGTAAGGTGTGGGAAAGGCCTGGAACAGAATGACACCCAGTACAAAGAGTAGGGACAAGAGGAGGGGAAAGGGAGGAGGAGGGGGGAAACACAGCAGGCTCACAAAGGGACTCAAGTTCAAGAGAGGAAATGCAAGTGGGATCCTGTAGAATCATAGGTACACAAACAAAGTGATTCCCAGAGAGGCAGGCAGAGGGGGCATGGGGCCACAGCTGTTACCCTACTTGGTCAGCACAAACTCTACCATGGGAAAGGGCTGGGCTCTGGGCCACTCGCTTGTCTAGAGGGCTTTTAAAGTTGGGGAAAGGCAAGGAATGAACACATAAAGCAAGCAAGGTAGAGTGCAAGGAAAACATGGCATACTCAGCCATTGAACCTTACGTGTGGAATCATGGGAAAAGGTAGAGGAACCAGGAAAAACATCCACCTCATTCACAAAAATTATACAGGGCTCAAAGAGAAGCCTTCACTGAGTTTTTACAAAGGTTGACTGCAGCAGTTGATAGAGCCATCTCAGATCCTGAAGCAAGACAGATGCTGATCGAGACAATGGCATTTGAAAATGCAAACACAGAGTGTAAGAAGTTTTAAGGTCATTAAAAGCAAATTCTGCACCATTGGATCAATGGATCAGCCCTGCAGATATTGGTTCCACTTACATGCTGCTGTAACAGGACAAGCTATAGTTATAGGGCTGAAATACTAAAATGTCTGAAGCTTTAACTGTGGAAGACTCAGAAGAGATCAGTTGCAAATTCTTAATTATTTTCAAACATTATTGGGAGATATCAATTGTGTAAGACCCATGATTGGATTAACTACACAAGAGTTAAGTAATTTGTTTCCAGTGTTACAAGGAGAATCTAATCTTGTGGTCAAGACACTTAACCACCGCAGTAGAGCAGGAGTTAACTCTGGTAGAAAAGAAACTACAAGCTGGCATATACATATGTGGGCTGCATAGATCCACACCTGAATTGTATCTTGGTTATCGTTCACTCAAAACATTCCGCTACTGGAATTCTTGTGCAGCAAGAGAATACTATCTTAGAGTGGATATTTATGGCATATAATCAGAGTAAAAATTAAGGACTTATATAGAAAAAGTTGCTAATTTAATTATAAAGGGAAGAATAAGACTTTGTCAGCTGTCAGGAACACAGCCAGCAGACAGTGGACTCTTATACTAGTGCTGAGATTATGTCATTATGGGTGATCAAAGAAGATTGGCAAAGAACTTGTAGCAGTTATTTGGGAGAAATTAATAACAAATATCCTCAAAGCGAGTGAATTCATTTTATAAAGAGAACAGGATTCAATTACAAAAGTGTTCTTCAAATCACTGATTTCAAACTGGGAGCAAGAGAGCTGCAGGACCTGCAGGCTCTCCTGCCAGTGACTGCAGGAGAGGATGAGATCCAGGACACCAGCAAACCCCACTCTCTGGAACACTGTGAGGATGCTCAGTAACCAACAGCTTCGGAAAAGGAAAGAGAAGTGAGGTGGAAGAGGATCCACTTCCCAAGAAAGTAATAAAGTTTTTTGAAACAGATTACTGTCAAGGTTGAGGCCTTTCAAAGTTGGAAGGGTTGACCCCAATAATCTGAAGTCACTCCTCATGAACTTGGGGTTCAGACTCAGAAACAAGGAATTGAAACGTGTGATACAGAAGCAACCTGCTGGCGAAGGCATCTAAAAACGCCATGACAGAAGATATGATACACAGGTACCATGAAGTCATGACACTCAGCACAGTCAAACCCTGTGTTCAAGAGACTGGCTGCAGCCCAAGGTCCTTCTTACTAATGAGGAGTCCAGTATTCAAGACAGGAAATATAAATTTAAGGTAATAGAAGTGTCAATCTGAAACAAATGCTGGCAGATGTGAACTCAGTTATAGGAGAAAAGTTAGTGCCAAAGATGTGAAAACTTTTAAAGAAGACACTGTAGCCTGGAGAACACTTAGAGCTGATAGAAAATCTACTGGTCAATGATGATGGAAATATGCATGAGAGCAGATTGCTAGATTGTCTAAAAATCTTTCGGAGGTGATACAGTTGATGTCAATAGCCTAGAAAATGCTTTGGAAAACTTGAAAATCAAACTCTCAGATGAGAAACTAAAAGATCTGTCAGAAAACCTTCCAGCTGACATTTGGGAAGACTGATCTGCAGGAACTGATAACAGAACTAAGAAATTCACAGGAGGAAAAATAGATGTCAAAGCCACGCAAAGAGTTCTGGAGAACATGGGTATGGAGCTCATAAAGGCTGCTAAAAAGGTTGTCTATTTCAGTGGTCAGGTCTATAATACCAGCCCTTCTATAGTGAGATGGACGCAGAGACAGGAGATTCCTTCATGGTTCCCAGACCAGCTAGCATGGAACACACAGTGAAACAGCAAACAAGAGAGACCCTGTGTCACACAAAATGAATGTCTCCAGCTCTGAAGGAGTTGAGAGCAAAGTCACAGAAGAAGAGGAGAGGAGGAGGAGGAAGAAGAAGGAAAGAAGAAAAAGAAATAGAAGCAAAAGATGAAAAAGAAAATCAGCACTGAAAGCAAAGTGGTATATATCCCGGGGGTAACAGCCACTATAAATATTCTGTGGACCTGTTGAATGCAAATGTCCATTCCTTCTTCCCCTGCTTCCCCTCCCCCACTACATTTGAAACCAAATTTCCCATTAGCCTCTTTATCCTTATTTTCCTGCCCCACACTGGGTGTCACGTGTAACTGTAAGCCTGTTCTCTTTCCCCAACTGCTACTCTCACAGATTCCTAACTTGTAACAGATTCCCACAGTGCCTTTTTTACCCTCTAGCTCTAAAAAGGTAGAAAGGAAATAGAGAAATCTTCACTGCTCTTGCATGTGGCCTTTAAAGATAGAAAGAGAGAGAGAAAGAGAAATTCACTGCCCTTTCTGGCTGTCCTTAGTTTGTTTAAAAGAAACTGAAGAGAGAACTAGCTGAACTAAACTAACATCTTTCAAACCATCCCACCAACTGTCAACTCCAGCTGCCAGCACCCTCCTTTATAACCTAAACAAAGTTCCCAGAAGTCCAAGTGACATGTAACCATAAGGAGAGCTTCACAGAACAAAAAAAAAAAAAAAAAGTCTTGGCAAAGCATCCTCTATGAAGAGTAAAATGAAAAGGTTTTTAAAGAGGTCAGTGACTGACAGTCGTCTTAGAATGCTGTGGAGTGCGAGTTTCCAAAGGCTGTCTTCAGATTTTCACCCTTTACTTTGGATTTTCTTGATGGTGACTCAGAAGAACTAAGGGATGTTGGCTGTTAGTTCCTTGGCATCTTTGCATGTTAGTTATTGTTGCCAAGTTCCTACTCTGGGGCTAGAACGAACACTCTAAAGGTTCCCACAGTTGGGGGCACATGCGTCTGTCTTGGAGGTGCATTGTGACGTTCATTTTCGGCCTTGATTTCTCCAGGGATCCCTGTGGCGCTTTCTACAGCATTTCCACATATACTGTTCCTTATATTACCAGGGACTGTATGCGCTTTGGGACCCAGAGGATTCTGGGAGTTGCTTAGGCTGTCCCAGACTGGTCCGTGTAGATCAGGTTAGCAAGCAACAGTCCAAGGGGGCTGCTTGACTTTCTTAGTTTATGTAAAATGTGATATTCTTATTTATTTAGAAATATGCATAAGAAAGGTTATAAAATAATACAAAAAATAAATGTTTTGGCTAGTAAGTGGTCAGAATGAATGCTTGGAGTGACTGGGACCGTCTCGGAGGAGATGGCCAGCGAGCAGTGTTGTCTCTAAGTGTCCCCGTGGTCATGGTCACCTTTTAAGAAGGGGCTTCAGGGGAAGGTGACAGATTGGCTGCTCTGTCGGCACTTGCATATATGTCAGGAACCTGTGGAAGGACAAGGGCTGTCCCCTGGGGTGGGCAGGGTGGCAGGTGGGACACTTGCTGGGCCCAGGGGCTTGGATGTAGCAGCCTTTGGATCCCGGACAGGGAGCTGCTGTGGGCAGGAGTTTTGCATTTGAATAGATGAGTTCAAAGTTAAACAGGTGAGAAGTGTCTGGAGGTGACATTTAAACCACAGGCAAAGCAAGGCCCTGGGAAAGGATGAAGACCGGGTGGTGGTGGCCACATCCTGCATGGTAGCTGAGTCCCACACAGAGATAAGTCCTGTGACTGAGCTGCAGATCACCCTGTCTGTCCCTGGGCAGCTCTGCCACTCTGTTTCTTCTTTATAGGTTTACGGACATGCCAGCCAGAGAACTCTGGTATGGCTCCACTCCCTCTGAGTTTTAGATGATTTGAAAACAAAGAGCCACAGTGTGTGAAAGGCTCAGATACTACTGAATTTCCTGACTCTAAACACCTCACCTGAGGACTAGCACCCATGCTTCAGCAGCACACCACAGTCACCTCTCTTCACGCCACACAGTTCTGAGCTGGCTGCAATGGTCACTAAAGCAATGGCACAATTTCCCTGTGGTTCCCTTGACTGGAACCTGCCCAGAGCCAGCCAGGCCTACAGGTAGTGGTTCACAGACTTGTACAGTGTTGTGAGCTTGCTTTTGTGGCTCATGTGAGTGCAGCTCACGGGTATAACCCTCCAGCTCCCCAGCAAAGGCTTCTTAGTGTGCCCATTGCCCTGGGAACAAGGGCTCTCTTCTCATCTCATACTGCTGCCCCTAGGAGAGGTCTCTTCACTCTGAGACAAGCGGGAGAATGTGCTGGAGCCTGATCACAGGGAGGGGAGGCAGGCCTAGCCTGATCCTGCCCCATGAGCTTTCAGGGAGTTTCTTCCCTTTTGCTATCAACCTTGGGGTGCTCACACTTGGGGTGCTCACTCTGGATTCCCAGTCTTTTGCTCTCCTTTGTTGCTTGCGAGAGGAGAACTGGTTCCTGTAACTCCGTCCCAGAGGAGGGACGGGAGCCTGTTCTTACTCACTGAGCCCAGGACACACTAAGAGGAAACAGATGTCTGGGGCTGTGACTTCGCAGCCCAGCAGCTTTTGGCCTCATTGTCCATAGTTCTTGAGTGCCAAGGCCCTTGGGGCATCCCCGAGGCACAGCGGCAGCAGATGGGGGTTGTCTCAGGCACCTCCTCCTTGCAAAGGAGAGGAGGCATCATTATCTCTGGAGCCCACTGACTTAGCTCTTTCTGGCTTGGGATCCCAGGGTCCTCAGGTCAGTGCTGGGCCAGCTAGTCCCCTCCCTTTGGCGCTCTCCACACTTTACTGACTCCGTGCTCATTCAGAAACAAGAGCCATCCTGCTTATTCATTTATAAGCCTTGTCATGCGTTTAAGTGAAAATACTTGATCTATCACATCTAACCCAAAGGAGGTACTGTTCCAAGATCCTAAGTCCCCAGATGTGAATGGGCCTTGGTGTCCTTCACCTTTGGGGGCTCATGTCTGCCTATCCGTGTCTTGTCCCCAAATCCCTGGAGCCATTGCAATCATATTCCCTGGTGGATGCTCAGATCTGTCCTGTGAATGGGGCCTCAGGATGCTGCAACCAATGGCAGAGCTCGCCTGCCTGTCTCTTTATGCATGTATCCTGCCTTACATTTTTGTCTTTTTTTGAGACTTCATTTTGCTAAATTACCCAGCCTGGCATCGCGTCCACAACCTCTCTGCTTCCATCGCTAGACGGTTGGGACAAGAGGCCACGCCACCTCCCTGCGGTAAGACACTGGTTCTGTCTCCTGTGGCTTTGTGGTCTTTGGCAGCAGAGAAACTCTTGGGCCCTGTCGCTGAACCCCGCACATGCTTCCTCACTGGCCCTTCACTGTCTTGCCTGTCTTTCCCTTCCTCTCCCGTGGTTAACTCCTTCTTCATGTCTGGGAATGTCTTCCCAGAGGGGCAGATGTCAGCAAACACAGGGCTGTGTGTACATCAGTCACATAGCCATGACCATGCAAATGTCACTCAAGCCTCCCCTGTCCCCACGTCTGGGATGCCCTGATACCATGTGGGGTTTGAACCCGTGTGAAGACGTCTCCTCTAACCTCTGTGTTGGGTTTTCTGGATGCCCTATTTTCCCTCCCCATCAAGCTCTTATTTCCTATCTTCAGTCTAGCCTAATGTTGATCCAGTAGCTAGAAAACACAAGGGAGGGCTGGTGTTGACCAATACTGACCTGGTCCTGATTATAGGAAGTGACCCTCCGGGGGCTTTGTAATGCATGCAGCCCCAGTTGCCTTCTTTCTGTTCTCCTGTGTGACCTTGTCTACTCTAAGACCTTGGACCATCTATCTATAATCAGCTGATGACCAAGTCATAAGCTCAAAGCAGGCTCACACATTCTCTAACTCTATGAGATGACTTCAAACATCAGCCGCTACCGCCCATGGAGATGTGGTAGGTGATACTGCCAAGAAGCCCAGTCCCACATAAGCCTGGACATTCATGAGGAGCAGATCTATTCTTTCACACTGTCACACTCAGTCTCTACACCCAGGCTGCACCAGTGGGCTAACGGGTGAGGTGCCCTTGGGGCTACATCCCAGGAACCTCTGTGCTCTCCCAGGTCCCCATCACCCCTGGCCGTCTCCTGCTCCTCAAACACACTCCTGCCGCTCCATGTCTAAACTTGGTCTTTCTCTTACTTGCTCTGTAGGTCCAGAGTGAATCTCTGGACCATAAACAACGACCCAGAAATCAGGACCCAAATCCTCAATTTTGGATTTCTGGGCCTGTCTCCAGAGCTCTAGTACTCTACTCCTTCTACCCACATATGGTAGTGTGCTTGGCACATGGAAGGAAGGTATTCCCTGGTGAAGACCCCCAATACCAGGGTGCGGCACTGGCTGCCTGCCTTCTTTTAAGCACTGTAGAAAGCCAAGCGTTTTGTCCCTCCCAAGAATCTCCATGCTCTGTGTCACATGGCCATTCAGCTCAGCAGCTGATCACTGCTTAGGCCTGTCTCCTGATAATGTCTTGCCCAGTCTCAGGAACTGTGGGAACCTATGACAGCCCTATCTGCTGTTTCTTACTGGATTTCTCCATTGTCCTGTCCACACGACCCCTTCTGCTCTCAAAGGATGAGCTTGGACTGCTTCCGTTGCCTCTTCCTTCTGTGGCTCACAGTCCGGCCACATGTGGGCGTCTGGTGCCCGTGTTCTGAAAGCATTGATCTGACAGAATTTGCCTGTAGAGATCACACTGACCTCCAGCTCTGGGGCAGAGTTTATATAATTAGATCAGCTCATCCTGTCAGCCTGCCAGAACCTCTTGCTCCATGACCAAAGCCTTCTGTCTTACATTGGTGTAAGCTTTTGCCCTGCCTTCAGGAAGTGCCCACAGCAGGGGGTGTGGCTTGTTGCAGTCCCTCCTGTCCTACTCCAGCTTCTCTTCTGTTCCCTGCCCTGTTCTCTCCCCACACCCTGCCACCATTAACTCATCATCACTGGCTACTCTGCTTTCCCCCCTGGGGCTGAAGTAAGATGGTGTAGGTCAGTGGGCCTTGGTCTCTGTGGTGGGAATTCCCACTATGTTGGTTGTGTGGTATTGTAGGGTTGGCTCTTAAATGATATCTGCAGTACTGAACTTGAAGCAAGGTATCTGTGAGGCAGTATGTCCGTCGTGAGAGGCATCTGTCAGAAGGGACTGTCAGGTAGTGTGGCTGTCAGGTGAGGGTTAGATGACAAAAATTGCCCCACAGTTCTGGAGGCCAGAAGTCTGATGTCACAGTGTGACTAAGCCAGAATGCCTAGGGACCATGCCGCCGCCTGTGGTCTTGTGTTTCCAGAAGCCCTTGATGATGTTCGGACTGAGTGCACTACTGTACTTTATTACAGATATGCTTGTTATATTGGCTGGCTGGCCCTTTAGCTAAACACAGATGAAAGTTCTGAGTAGTTGAGGAGCAGCCTTCAGGGCTGGCGGACCTGGGCTCTTGGGTGCTAAAGGCTGGGGAGCACTGAAGATGACAGACTCAGGGCGATAGTCTGGAGAACCAGAAGCTATGTTCCTGGCTCTAGGGTCAGAGACGTGTAGTTCTAGATACTAAGGCCGGAGCCTTACTGTCCTAGGCTTTCCTTGTCAGCTTCCTGGCACTGGTCAGCTGCTGTTATCTTCGGTTCTTAGCAGCTGCTATAGGAGAAGCAATCCAGGAATGGGGCTCCAGGTTCCTTTACAACATTGGTTCTCATCCTTCCTAATGCTTCGACCCTTTAATATAGTTCCTCATGTTGTGGTGACCAACAGCCATAAAATTATTTTCATTGCTACTTCATGACTGTAGTTTTGGTACTGCTATGAACTGTGAGGTAAATATCGGATATGCAGATGGTCTGAGACAAGCCCTGTGAAAGGGTGGTTGCGACCCACGGGTTTGAACCACTGGTTTACAATCTTGTTTATTCTTTCACTGTTCTCTGACATCTCTGGCAATACAGAGTGTGCCTCCAGCCACTCTCTGGAACTCTTAGGCCTCCTCCTTGCTGCTATGGACCCATAGTTGTCTCTGCCGCTGTTGTGGGCTACTTCTCTGTGATCGCTATTTGTGTTACCAGTGCAGACTGCTCTATTTGTGATAAGAATCAAAAGAAAACACAGAGAGCACCATTTGGAGGAAGAATTTTACTGGGTCCAGTGTACCAGGCATAGCATAGAAGGATGCCTTCCAGTTGACTTGAAAGCGAGATTACTTATGTAATCAGAAAGGGATGAGACAAAGGTATTTGAATCAGTCAGAGCACAGCTCTTCATGCAAATGAAAGATGGTGTACAAATCATAGCCCTTTGCTGGGCCACCAGGGAAGTGCAATCCTCCGGCCTGGATGACTATAACCTCAGGGTCGGCCACCTAGAGTTCACTACTGTAGCATTCTGGGGTGGTCATGGCTGGAGTGTGTGTTCAGCCACGATTGTATTGATCCTCTAAGACTGCTGGAGGGTCCTTAGAATGATTGTAAAGTATACAGCGTCATCAACGTGCTATGCAGGCAGTATGGCTGGTTGCCAGAAAATGGGCTGCTTGTCTGACAGTTCTCCAGAAGCTGCCAGGCATAGGGAAGGTCTTGTCAATGGCTACTCTTGCCGGTTTCAGCTCACAGAGTGCATTGGCAGTGTGTCCGCAAACCAAGACCCAGTGAAAGCTCAGAGCAGAATTGACTGCCTTGGCAGCATTCATCTGTGCTTCGTAGCGCCAAACCCCGCCGCTGCCATCCAGGGATGGGCAGGTCCCTCCCATCAGTGTCATTCTTGTCACTGGGTTGAAATTTTTGTCTTCAAATGAGGGCAGAAACAGTTGGTGAGACCCGACTTTCTTCGATATGACCTCATCCTGATTCCTGTCTACATACTGACCCTAGTCCCAGATAATTGACACCCACAGGTTTCAGTGGACACAACCCCCAGACCTTCCTCTGTCAGTCTCTTTTTGAGACATGTCCCTTCCGCACTCTGCACATTTCACTGAAGTCTCCACACACTCAGAGAACCCCAGCTGCCCCACCATCTTTCTACTGGTGCCTCTTTGTCCTTGGCCTCGACTCTTGTCAAAGCCCCCTTGTGCTGTAGTGGGACCATGGGGGTCAGTGTTAACGGCTCCATGGCTTCCTGCCTGGGATATTCCTGTGGTCATGGCTGGACCATTCAGAGCCCTCAGCAAGCTCTTCCCCAGAGCTCATTGATTCTAGGACACCCATGTCTCTGCCAGGGCTGACCCTGGCCTTCCCAACACTCCACCCACACATGGAGCTCTGTCAGGTCACCTCTTCCAGCTACTCTTCCCAGTTGTCTTTGTGGGGGATTTCAACAGTGGAATCTTTCACACTTCAGCAGCCATGTGGAACCCTGCAGGCTGGTGCTGCGGAGTGTGAACGCCCTTCCCACACCCTAACCCTCTGCTCCGCTCTGTGATCTCTGCCACAGAGGCCACTGATCTGTGGGCAGCAGTGCAGGGCTGAGGCACCGAAACCTGACATTTCCCTTTTGGCTTTGAATCCAAATGTAAATCTGTCTAGTCATTTTAATTAAAATGAAGAATTTTATCATCCACACATCTTCCTTCCAAGAAGTCATGTGTGGTGTTAGCGATTAGTCACCTCTCTTCGTATGTTAGAAACAGACATTTCTTTAAATTTGTTTTTATTATGTTTGATTGGGTGCTTGGCGTGTGGGGTATGTGTCCACATGTATCACAGCATGTGAGCAGAGCTCAGAGGACGACATGTGAGAGGCAGTCTGCTCCTTCTGCCGGGTAGGTTCGAAGGATCGAACTCAGGTTGTCAGGCGACATGGCGAGGGCCTTTGTCACTGAGACATGTTGTTGGCCCCAAAGCTGACATTTCTTAGGAACTGATAGACTTCACAAGAAGAAAGATAGCTCTTCAACTGCAGCCTCCTCTGCCTCCTCTCACTGTCCTTCCTCTATGGCTTCCCTCACCCCTAACACAGAGGCAGGGATTGGAGATCCACAGGTTTCCATCTGCTGCTTCCATGCTTGCTTTGGTCCCAAACTGAGGGGATCCAACACAGTGAGTGCTGAGATACTTCAACTAAGTCTCCCACCGAGTACAGAAAGTCGTGAGCACTGGCTCCATTCAATGTCCCGTCCCTGTTCTCTAAATAGGTATTGCCTTCTTTATCATCATGCGTGATCCCTAGACAAATGTCCAGAAAACTCTGAGTGTCATCTGCAAAGAATGGAGTTCTAGCAAGGGTTGTGGGAGATGCCCCAGGTCTACCATCCGCTTGGGGCTCTGGTGACATCACCCCCATACCCACACAGGTCTTCCCTGTTGGCTGTTGTCCTTGGGTGGTGACCCCCTCCCATCCAGCCATCATCCATCTTGGCTCTGGCCTAACCCTTCCTGTGTTCCTGTGCCCACTGGCTTGGTTGTATAAATCGCAGGGTGTGGCAGGGGCATCAGCTCCTGTGTCTATTTTCACTGAGTCCCTAACCTGCCCTCACCCTATCTTATTAACTGCTTCTGACTGCAGAATTCCACTCTTGGGAAAGTTGTCCTGACAAGACTTTGCTGAGGACTAGGCTCTCTCAGGGTTGCGGGGCTGTGACTGAGCAGATAGAGATTAAAATCTGTCGTTCCCAGAAGCAGGATAGAATAACGTCTCCGGCAGGGTGGTAACTCACCGTCGCTCCTCTGTCTGTCCGGTTGCTGCTCACTTGGTTTAGGAAGCCCAGTATCACATTGGGTAATTGGAAACACATTGAAAGCATAAAATTGGCATTTTTTTCTCTTCAGCAAAATGGGGAGTCGCAGCCAATCTCGCTGGTTTTATTTATAGCGTTTTATTTCCTGAGAGAAGACAAGAAAAGTGAGTCCCTGCCTGCCCCTCTTGTCTGACTCCTCCCCAGGCCCCTGTCTGGAAAGCCTGGGTGGACTTGTAGGAGGGGCAGCATCAGCTCAGAGGGGCTGGATTTGGACTGGGACACCAGGTACTCCGAGCAAATGGTGAGACCAGAGGAGGAATTATGACACTCCTTCGAAGGAATGAATTAAACGTGCCTCCGCGTGTGTCTGATTGGCAGGCCTCTTGGGGAAAGGGCGTATAAAGGAGCCGGTCACTGCCTGGGAGCAGCAAGAGCGGACACTGTCTGCAGCCTCTTGGCCAGGTCACTCCTCTCCAGCGGCAGCTCCTCTCCCCAGGACAGACCCAGAGGACTGACGTCCGTCATTCATTTTTAAACACACCAGGTACCTTTTTTATTTCTAAGACATTTCAGTGGGCTGTGATTTTTTTTCAGAAAAGGCTGTGGTTTCCAGGAGGCTGGAGGGGAGAAGCACACTGCGTCCTCTGACACCTCTTCCCCATCCGAGTTTGCCCTGCACTGTCAGAGACGTGCCAGGACTGGTCCGCAGGGTCCTCCAGTCTCGGGCAGCAGGGCCCCAGGGAGTTGAGGGTCTGGCTGGCTTCATTCCTGGGTTGCTGGGGGTAAGGGGGAGTATGCACTGACATTTTCTACTTCAAAATAAGAAGTTTATACACCGAAGTTTGTTGTGGAGGAGGAAGCAGAGGAAGGAATTTCAGAGGATCCCTTGAAAGCCTGAATACAATCGGAGGGATTATAGTGATCCCTACTCTAAACATCCTTAACAGCTGGACCAGTGTTGTCGTTGTAACACCTGGGGTGGGGGCGCTGAAGGGAGTGTTTGAGCGGCTGCTTGGGTAATCTGCATATGAAAAGACCTGATAGCCGGGGGCAGCTAAAAGAAAGTGGTCGGGGAGGGGAGGGGAAGAGAGGGGAAGAGAGGGGAGGGAGGCAGAGCATTGGGCATTGGAGGGACAGAGACCACCCAGCAGAAGCGCTTTCTCGTCAACTGTTCCTGTGAGATGAACTTGTATACAGGTTGAGATAATACCTGTTGCAGAAAACCTTCCAGAAAGTCTATCCATAAACCTGCATGTGGACCTGTGGTCAGCGGAGAGGCTCGGGCTCAGGGGAGTAGTGTGTGAGAGTGTGCCAAGTGCCCATGGATGTGAGATGCAAGGGCATTGGCTGCCAGGAGGCTTGGGCAGGACCAGATAGTCTTCACTCCCTTGTTGGTTTGGGGACGGCAGCAAGATGATTTTACCAAAACACGGTTTAATGTACTCTGCTTGTTGTGTGTAAGCCTGTCACCCTGAGCTGTAAAATGTCATATTGGGATGGAACTTGCTTTTGCAGGGCCAGCATCTTGCAGCTGTCCTTAGGAAAAGTTGGGTATGAAAGTTCCAGGACAGGTCCTACAGCACGCACCTGGTTAGGGAATCAGGGACAGGACAGGCTGGAGCCTTCAGGTGCGGACTCATTTAAGATTCTCAGATTTCTCAACGAGCTCAGGGGATATTCATTTGCATAGGGTCTCTCTGTATCGCCTCAGAGAAGCAGACGTTTTTAAGAGTAAGTTTTTTCTTTTCTTCAAGCCAAAGACAAGGAAACTGAGTCAGAAGACGAATAGATTGCCTGGGTGGAGAAACAGGTGCTCCTCTTGCAACATGACCTAGCACTCAGTAGATGAGCACTGGCAGAGCTGGGTTCAGGACCAGATTCTGGAAGCCTCCAGCCCCATTGCCTTCCTCTGGAGAGGAAACTTCTCTGTGGCAGGCTCTGCTTTCAGTTTACCAGTGTCTTCTGCAGAGGGGGACTGCTTGGATGTCTTTATCAATCAGAAGCTAAGCCAGTTTAGCCACCTAACAGAGACGAGGGACTGTGGTGTATGGCCAGTTTCCGCAGAGCAGGGTATGGCATAGAACAGAACCTGGGCCATTGCCCCTCACTCCTCTTGGACAGGGAGCTGAAACCCAGGCACGGGGAAGTCCTTAAGGAGTTAACAGAGGAGCAGAGGAACCGGGCTTCAGGCCAGGCCGCCTGACTTCTGATCCAGAGTCTGCTGAGCCAACTTAGAATCCCTGAGAATGGAAAAACAGGCCTGCAGGAGAATAGAAAAGTAGGGTAAAATCCTTGCTGAGTAAAAGCTTCTGCACGTCCTACAAAAAAATGCAGTGAGTGTATTCCTAACTTTGAAATGCCCGTTAGTATTGATTGTGTTTAATTAAGTTATGCATAACTGGTTTTTCCTGGACATTTGTATAGGATGCCTCTCCAGAGTCTTCTCAGCAGCAGGATATTTGCCTGGCTCCAGGTTTCCTGTCTTGGTAGCTGGTCTGTAGCAGAGGCCCTCCAGGAAACAATGCTCTGGCACACCCCCTCCACTTGCTCCCCAAAAGGGCAGGACAGTCACAGGAACCCCAAGTTGTTATAGAGATCTCATAGCAAGAGTGCTTAGAACCCCCCGCACCTCAAAGTCAAGGAGAAGTAGCAGGATAAATGCTAGCAGCAGCTGGAGGAACCTAGCTGGGAAGGAAGTTTCTTGTCTAAAGTCTTGCTTCCCACAAATCCATTTGCTTCTGATTTTTGTGCGAAAACTGTTTTTCAAAGGTCACGTGAACGAACTTCCCAGTGACACCCGGCTGCAGCTGTGCGCTCATCCACGAGACTGGTTTTCTCCTGAGTGTCACGGGTGGAGACAGGATGCTCTGGGCACTGGCCCTGCTGGCTCTGGGCGTGGGACCAAGAGCTTACGGTGAGTATGGCCACAGCCCTTTTCTCTGCTGGCAGCGTGGCTTAGCTGCAGACAAAGGACCAGCAAGCAGTTGTAGTTGCAGCTTGCACATGAAGCTTTCTTGACGTACTTGTAAATAAAAAAATCCTGGATGTTTGAGGGATGAGGACCAGTGCACTGCACCCAGGGGCGGATGCTCGCTTCACACAGGTTGGCATTTATGCACTGTTACAATTTACAAAACAATTTATAACTTGTAAAACTTGGACTGCTCTTTTTAGTAGCAATAGTCGCAGATTCTAGTCATTTTAATTTACTGTCGATAGCTTTATGGCACTTGTGCCTCTATAATCAGTAGTTTATTCTGTCTTCAGTCACAGGCACCTGAGGAAAGCAAAGCTGTGTTTTAGCTTTCTGGCCAGTGTATTATTTCGAGTTCTTGAACCTGTTCTAATTTGATGCTATCCGGTGGCCTTTCTCATTGGTGGCTGGAGGGTGACTTCAGACCATCACATATAGCCGTGAGCTATGTTGTCTCATGCTCTGACCCACGGTGCACAGTATTTATTATTCATTGGAGGTGTTTCCATAGAAACGAAAACATGTCTACATCATCTGCTTAAGGCAGAATGTCATCCCAAGAATGCAACACAGGCTTCAGTGGATCCTGAAATCCAGTGTGGCAGCAAAGCCAAAAGTTCCCCTCTTCAGCCTCTCTCTTCCCCAGTCATGTGATGGGGGAGCTGTTCTAGGGGACAAAGAACAACAGGGACCAGCAGTGTGGAGTGAGTGGTGTGGGAGGTGTGGGCAGGTGTCACAGTGCTGGGGTTCATGGGAGAAGCGGTGCTCTGGGTTCTGGGAAGGCACAGAATACTTGCCGCACTATGGCCCTGGAGAAAGCAGCCCACAGCACTGTAGGGGCCTGCTCTGGCTCAGCCAGGTTGGGAGAGGGGCAGGCACAGAGAGGAGCACTGTGTGTTGTCACGGAGGAGAAGCCCTTGTGAGCTTGTGGCTCTCCAGCCCGTGACCCAGAAAGCTTCCCCTTCAGTGTGTGGGTAACTGTGCCCCTGTGGTTCCTTTGGCAGCTGGTGACCAGGGCGAAGACGCTTCATTTGACCTTTTCAGCATCAGCAACATTAACCGGAAGACCATTGGTGCCAAGCAGTTCCGAGGGCCTGACCCTGGAGTGCCCGCTTACCGTTTTGTACGGTTTGACTACATCCCCCCAGTGAACACAGACGACCTCAGCAGGATAGTCAAGCTCGCAAGGCGAAAGGAGGGCTTCTTCCTCACTGCCCAGCTGAAGCAGGACCGCAAGTCTCAGGGCACACTCCTTGTGTTGGAAGGCTCCAGCACCTCCCACAGGCAGTTTGAGATTGTGTCCAATGGCCCACGGGACACATTGGACCTCAACTACTGGGTTGGAGGCGTCCAGCATACCAGCTTCCTGGAGGAAGTGGGCCTGGCTGACTCCCAGTGGAAGAATGTGACCGTGCAGGTGTCCAGTGAGACCTATAGCCTGTATGTGGGCTGTGATCTTATTGACAGCATCACCTTGGAAGAACCATTCTACGACCAGCTGGAGGCAGACAGGAGCAGGATGTACGTGGCCAAAGGTGCATCCCGAGAGAGTCACTTCAGGGTGCGTAGCCACAGGGCAGCCATGGGACTGAGCTTTGCAGGAGCTCACGGCGTGGTGCAACTCAGTGTGGCTTTTGTTTGGGAAAGGGTGTAATCCTGCCTTGGAGAAGCATGTAGCACAGATTGTGGCACATGTCTGCATACACTACACACTTGCACGTACCACATACACATTCATACGTGTTGCATGTGCTTACTTGTGGAAGACCTACACTTAAACGATGTGCACGCATGCTTACACAGTGCGCCAACTCAGCACACATCACACTCGTTGCACAAGCATGCAGAAGCAGGCATGCCCTGCCACACACCGTCGCATCAACACACATTTACATGTGTGTACACAGCAGACACTCGCACTCATAGCACAATACTGACATACGGAATTATATACGTACACACGTAAGGAGCATGTAAGAGCCTGTACACACACACGTGCATCACCTCTGCACATACAGCACCTGTGCACACACTAACATAGCACACGCTCACAGCACACTTCAGTTCAGTATGCATAGAACACACATTCCTAAGCTGTGAGAAGCAGACCTGCATCACAGGTATGTTGCTCATGGATGCCCAAGTCAGGTGTTGAGGGCAGGAACTGTCGTGGCCCTAGAAACCCCTTGTCACTTTTCTAGGGCTGATCACATCCTAGCCCTTGCTCTGGGAATGAAGTGATTCATTCTAAAGAGGAACTGAGTTCCTTAAAGAGGAGCTGTGAGTGGATTCATCCCCATCCCCTCATTGTGGCTACAGAAGTTTGGGTCCTCCTGAAACTGGGAATTTAGACCCTGCAATGGCGGGTCCATACCTATGCCCCCAATTATGATGGCTTCCTTAGGGCTTACTCATTTCTCCCTAATATGAAGATAATTCCCTGATGGTGGAATCATACCGAGACTCTGTATTTTGACTCCTCATGGTCCATCAGTACTGCCCTCTGGTCCTCTGTCTCAGTGCTGCGCAGAGGCAAGCCATGGCTCCCGGTCGGTCCACCACCACACAGAACAACCAAAAGGTGTACCCTCTAGTGTGCTAAGTGGAGTTTCAGCTTAGGATGCCTTAACTTCTGACGAGTGGATCCTTCTCTCTCACTGCGGATTAAGGAACAGCTGAACGTTGCTCTCTTGAAGGCACACGCTTATCCTTGGAAATAAATGTATGTCAAAGCTTAGTTATTTGAGTAGAAGTCTAGATCTGCAGGCCTTTGTCAGGTGCTGCTGTGGCTGACTGGCCACATACTACATCAGTAGCTTCCTCCTGGCGTGACCCAGGGGCCACTTTATCTGAACCAGTAGATGTTTCTGAGACTTGAATCAGAAACAAGGGCACAGCATTCTGGTTCCACATGAGGAAATAGCCCAGCGTGTCCACGTGGGAACATACGGGGACAAAATCAGCCGATCCCTAGGCCTCCCTCATTCTCCAAGGTTAATATCCTCTAGTTAGAAATTTTTTTTATGCTAAACCTCTGCATGCTCATGCACATATGTGTGTGTGTGTGTGTGTGTGTGTGTGTGTGTGCGCGTGCATTCGTGTAGTAAAGTAACAGGAGTAGGAGAACTGATATAAAGAGACTTCAGACTTTTGGATGAAGCAGAAGGACCCAGTACTGGTGGAGGCTCCTACTGTGATTTACAAAGTGTTACCAGCTTCTACCATGGTCATGGTCTATCTGTGCCTCTGTTCCTCTGTCTACCTCCAGGGCTTGCTGCAGAATGTCCACCTCATGTTTGCGGATTCTGTGGAAGATATTCTCAGCAAGAAAGGCTGTCAACGCAGCCAGGGAGGTGGGTGAGCTCTGATCCAGGTGTTTCTCTGTCCTAGTAGGTTGCTGCTGGGCCATGCATGTGTGCCTGCTGGGGATATGGGCCAAGTGCTTTTGTCCTCTGTGGGTGGGTTTGCTGGTCAGCTTAGACTTCCTACTCATTGAAAATGACAAATTGTCAAACATCAATTCTGAACAGATTTTAAGAATGACAATCTCACTTTGGGGGGTTTCTGGGGAGATAGTCCAGTCCATGATCAAGATCGTTCATACCTTTCATGGCTCTGAACACATTCTAACATGTTGGTTCCCTCAATGGGATATTTTAGGCTCAAAGTTACAAGTCAATAACACATAGAATTAAAAAAAAAAAACACACTTAAACATCTCTGGAAGTTCTGAGCCCTTCTTAATAAAACAGACTTACACAGTAGTCAGACAGATGCCAGCTTACAGCTGCAGGTCTGATAGCTCAGAGTCTGTGTTCCACTGACCATGACCCCTTTCCCTTAGCTGAAGTCAACGCCATCAGTGAGCACACAGAGACACTCCACTTGAGCCCTCACATCACCACAGACCTGGCGGTCCAGGGCGTGGAGAAGGCGCAGGAAGTGTGTACACACTCCTGTGAGGAGCTGAGCAACATGATGAACGAGCTGTCTGGACTGCATGTCATGGTGAACCAGCTGAGCAAGAACCTGGAAAGAGTGGTGGGTGCCCGGTGGAGGGTAGAGGGAGCGAGTGAGCACTGTGGGAACAGGTCTGGGCAGGGGAGCCTTGGGAGCCAGCCCTTCTTGAAGCCAGCTCTCCCAACAGCCAGCCAGCCAGGCCTCTGAGGACCAACTCTTTACTGTTTTGGAGAAAACTCTGATTAAGGGGCTATCCAGGTCAGGCCTTTCAGAAACACTGGCCTACCACAAAGTTAGTGAGTGGAGGAAAGACAGGTGGATGCAAGGAAGAACAGCAAGTGAAAACACAGAGCACACAGCTCTCCATAAGAGATTTGTGGTTCTGGGACATGCATATCCCGGAGAGTGGAAGACATGCGTGCAGAGGAAGACGTTTGTATGAAGGGCTAAGTATTGAGAGGAGTGGCTGGCAAACTTGAGCAACGTCTCTGCCTTGCCGACAGTGTTGAAAGGCTGTCAGACTGGAATACGTATGTCCCAAAGTGTGCAGAAGCGGGGACAGAGTCACACGCTCCAGAGTGGGTGTTTGTGGCTTAAAAGGAGGAGATGGGGCTATGGTCTCTCTTGGTTGCTTGCTCACTTGAAGCGGAGCAGCGAGAGCTCTCGCTCTAATACTTCCTGAAAGGCTCCTTGTATCACTGGGGGAGGAAGTCTGTGCCAAGGCCAGTGCATTGTGCTCCGTGGGCTGTCTTTTGGGCAGGAGGCCTCCTTTGCCTCAGTTTGCCTTTTAGCCCAGGACCCCAGGGGGCATCGCTGAATTCCTTGTTGTGTCAGCAGATACTGAAACTCAGAGCACAGTGATGGTCCCGGTTGGCTTTTCCAGAGGACCTGGGAACAGAGCTCAGAAGGACAGGGCGTGAGCACAGGGCCTGGCAGCTTCTCTCCAACTGCTGTGTAGCCCAGGTCCAAGTTACTTCACATGAAGTCAGGGGCCAAGGACATGTGTGAAATCTGAAGCTGCGCAAAGCCACAGGGGCGGCGTGTTTCTGCGTGTGTTTACAGCAGGAGTTCACGACACTTCTCAGGTCCCCAAGGCCCGTTACCATCGATTCAGATAGTGCACCTTGGAGAAAACCTCCACAGTGCGACCGCCAAGGCAAATGACACGTTCAGCGGCGTTTCGTGCGGGTTGATCTGGTTCTTAAACTTTACCTTTTCCCCTGGTATAATGTCCAGTGGGCCAGAATGGCAGGGCCTTCTTCCTTCCCACGTCTGTCATGTCTGTCTGCGGAACAAAAGGGAGACTGGGTGAATTCATAACACGGCCTCTTCCCTCTCCCCTGCCCCCTGCCCACTGTGCACAGTGATGCTTTGCTTTCATTTGTGAGGCGTGGTCAGCCCAGGGGTAGAGGGGTCAGTGCACACACGTCTGTGCTGCATCTTAGCTGTGAGCAGTGGGGGCGGGGGGCCGTGGTGATAGGCATGCGCATTGCTGAGCTCATGGATCCCATCTGCCTTCACCGGGCTGCAGCACCTCACCCGCACCTCGAGGCTTCGGTGTTTGGTCTAAGCTCCTCAGTGACTCTTATCCCAGCTCTCACCTCTGCTTCCAGTCCAGTGACAACCAGTTCCTTCTGGAGCTCATCGGGGGACCTCTGAAGACTAGGAACATATCAGCCTGTGTGCAAGAGGGCCGGATCTTCGCAGAAAATGAAACCTGGATTGTAGACAGCTGCACCACGTGCACCTGCAAGGTGGGTTCCAGGCACAAGTCTTCCTGGAGGCAGAAGGGCTCTGAACAGGGCAGCCATGTTCAAACTAACACACGCAGTTCCTAATGGCCGGCTTGGCGAATATGTTTAGAAGATGCTCAGATACATGGAAGGCTCAGCACGAGAGCCTTAGGTGTGGAAGTGAGCAAAAATGTGACTTAAATGGACTGTGCATAAAGAAACCACAGTCCAGAGGGTGAAGTGGTGTGTCCAGCTCTGCCATGTGGGGAGAAAGGGGGGAGACTGGGGTCGTCTCAGTGGGTTGCATTTGATCCCATTAAGCTTGACAGGGCCTCAGCGCTCAGCAGATGTCTGGGGAGCCTAGTCATCATCCAGAGAATGTAGATGGCTCCGTTTCTTCTCATTCTTCCCCCCTACCCAGAGGACTCAAAACCTCTGCTGTCATCTCTCTGCTCACGGCGGGAGGGTGCCACTGCTCACAGAGCCCCTCGGGCCTGCTCAGACCCTACATTTGAAGTAGGATTTGTAGACAGAAAAATACCTAGCTATCCTGCTGATCTTGTCCCACCCGGCTCCCGTGACGACGTCTGTACGTTAAACGACTGTTTGCCAAATGCTTTCCTGTGCTTTCAGAAATTCAAGACAGTATGCCATCAAATCACTTGCCTGCCTGCAACTTGTGCCAACCCGACTTTCGTGGAAGGCGAGTGCTGTCCATCCTGCTCCCATGGTAAGTTTCCTATCCTACTTGCTGAAGGTCCTGGTGATTGGATCCGTTTGATGGTTTGGGCAGAGGGTGAGCTCAGGCTTCCTAGGGACAGGCAGTCAAGGAGGGACATAAAGATGGCTGAGGCCCACTTCAGCCACTAGCCAGTGGCCGGGAAGCCATTGAAAAGTCTCCAAACCAAGTACCTGTAGCTGCCCTGTGCTGGCTCATCCCAGACAAGGAGGCCCCCAGCGGTCCTGCAGGGACCAGATCTCCAGCTCCCAGGCCAAGAACAAGGCTCCTGTGTCAGTAGCCACTGTGAGTCAGGAGCTGCAGCTAGATCTGGGGCTGTGTAAAGACTGAGCAGTTGCTGCGAAACCCATGATAGTCAATAAACAAAATTCAGAGACTGGTACTCAATGGTGCATTCAAGAAACAGAGACATGGTCCACGTGACACAGGCAGGGCCATGGACGAGCCAGTTCTGTGAGGCCTGGTACCATGGAGACAGGAGTCCAGCAGGCTCTGCTGCTCTCTACAAGCCTGGGCTGCCCTTCCTGGACTCACTCAGGATCCCCGATGGTCTGTGGATCCCGTTGCCAACGCTCTGGTGCTGGCTCTGGGGATTGCCCAGTTGCGGCTTTCCCGCATGGATGTGCACCCTTCCTCTCCTGCCACCGTCCCCGAGTGTTCTGGGTGCCTCTGCTCAGGTTTATCCTGGGTTTTCCTTCTCGTGCGTGTGCAGAATCCCAGCTGCTTGCTCAGCACAGCAGTGCTGCTGCCACAGCGCTGAGTTCCTGAGTCCACACCGGTGAGGGTAAGGGCGCAGCAGACGGACAGCTCTGGTGCTCTGGCTGCCTGTGTTCACTGCTGTCCTCGCTGCTGGTCTTCTTCCTCCCTTCGTCATTCAGAGGGACCCCTACTGAAGAGACCCCTACTAAGGGACCTTCATTAAGAGACCTGCTGTGTGCTTTACCCTTAGTCCAGACCCTAGCACTGGCGTACCATACCTTACGTGCCTGTGAAAACTTTCTTCCAGAAAACTGCCTTTTTAATGAATTTTCCTTAGTTTGAAAGCATTTGAAAATAAATCATGCAACCTGAAATTTCAACCAATGGTTGACGTGTTATTACCTTTTATGAGTCAATAGAAACCATGTTGAAATGACCTCTGGTGACTTTGGAAATGCCTCCCTGTAGACAAGAGTGTCCTCCACTCTGTGGATCAACTTCCCTACTTGACTTTCCCTGTGCCAACACTCAGTGTTCTCTTCCCTGTGCTCTGCCCTTTCCCTCCCGTGCTGGACCCTGTCTGGCCACAGAGCTCTCTCCCTGCCAACCCCTCACAATTAAGGAGTGTCCAAAGCAGGTCCCACATGGTTGTAGTGCCTGGTTTTCTTAGGGCACGTGGCGAGGTAGGGCCCAACCTCATGTACGTGTGTTCCTTCTTGGTTAGCTACAGACAACGATGAGGACTGGTCTCCATGGGCAGAGTGGACCGAGTGCTCTGTCACCTGTGGCTCTGGGACCCAGCAGAGAGGCCGGTCCTGTGACGTCACCAGCAACACCTGCCTGGGACCCTCCATCCAGACAAGGGCATGCAGCCTGGGCAAATGTGATCCAAGAAGTGAGTGTGCTCCTGCCACGCCCCAGGGCAGGGGAGATTCTCAGTCTGTGGCTACGCCAAAGGGCAGGGTGGACGCTCGCCATAGTGTGCCAACAGTAGCCATTTGGTGGCTTCTGGAGACTGAAGGTTTTTGTCAAGTGAGAAGCTTCCTCCTGGGTGGAGGCTGTGCTTTCTGGCCCGCCCTCTCCAGTGGAAGTGGGACTTAGCCGGGAAGGCAGATCTTGGGGATGTCCCAGCCTGGGCTCACAACCTGGGGCACTGATCTCTTTGTGTTTCCTCTGTCAGTCCGGCAGAACGGCGGCTGGAGTCACTGGTCGCCCTGGTCTTCATGCTCTGTGACTTGTGGAGTTGGCAATGTCACCCGCATACGTCTCTGCAACTCTCCAGTGCCCCAGATGGGCGGCAAGAACTGCAAGGGCAGCGGCCGGGAGACCAAGGCCTGCCAGGGTGCACCATGCCCAAGTGAGTGGGTGATGCTGGGAGTGGGGAGGGGCTGTCTGAGCAGGATGACCTCGGCGCCTGCTGGCCACCGCAGCTTGCTCCAGACTAACCGGATCACTAAGCCACAAGCCTGCGTAGCCTCAGCAGTGAGGGTGTGGCTGCCCTGTTGCTCCGTCCTGCATTCCCACCCTGACCTCTGGAGCTAGCCTGGAATCTTCCGTACCTTGTCAGATCAGTCAAGTGGAGTGAGAGCCTCAGCTACATTGGAATAGCCAGGATCCTCGCTTCTTCCCTCTGCTCTTGTCAATGCCGATCCAAAGCCCAGCCCTCCTGCCTTCTCTCAGCACCTTCCCTGGTTCTCTCGACAGTTGATGGCCGTTGGAGCCCCTGGTCCCCTTGGTCGACCTGCACAGTCACCTGTGCTGGAGGGATCCGTGAGCGCACACGTGTTTGCAACAGCCCAGAGCCCCAGTATGGAGGGAAGGACTGTGTGGGGGATGTGAAGGAGCATCAAATGTGCAACAAGAGGAGCTGTCCTATTGGTGAGGGATAGAGCGTGTGTGTGTGTGTGTGTGTGTGAGTGTGAGAGTATGTGTGATTGTGAGTGTGTGTGTGTGTGTATGTGTGTGTGTGTATGTGTGTGTATGTGTGTGTGTATGTGTGTGGGTGTGTATGTGGGTGTGTATGTGTGTGTGTGAGAGAGAGTGTGAGTATGTATGTGTGAGTGTATATGTATGTGTGTGTATGTGTGTATGTGTGAGTGTGTGTGTGTATGTGTGTATATATGTGTGTGTATGTATGTGAGTGTGAGTATGTATGTATGTGTGTGTGTACGTGTGAGTGTGTGTATGTGTGAGTGTGTATGTGAGTATGTATGTGTGAGAGAGAGTGTGTGTGTATGTGTGTGAGTGTGTATGTGTGTGTATGTGAATGTGTGTGTATGTGTGAGTGTGTGTGTGTATGTGTGTGTGTATGTGTGTGTGTATATGTGTATGTATGTGTGAGTGTGAGTATATATGTGTGTGTATATGTGTGTGTGAGTGTGTGTTTGAGTGTGCGTGAATGTGTGTGCGTGTATGTGTGAATGCAAGAGTGTGTGTGTGTGAGTGTGAATGTGTGTGCATGTATGTGTGTGTGTACGAGAGTGTGTGTGAGTATATGTGTGTGAATGTGTGTATATATGTGTGTGTGTGTGTGAGTGTGTGTGTATGAGTATGTGTATGTGTGTGAAAGCTGCCCCATTGGTGAGTGATAGTGTGTGTGTATGAATGTGTATGAGTGTGTGCGTGTGTGAGTGTGTGTGTGTGTGTGTGTGTGTGTGTGTGTGAGGAGCTGCCCCATTGGTGGGTAATAGGGCATGTACACTTGTATGTGTGCGTGCCCACATGTTCACATCTGTGTGGCACCTGGTCTTAGCCTTGTCCCCATCCTCCATGCAGACGGGTGCTTATCCAACCCATGTTTCCCTGGAGCCAAGTGCAACAGCTTCCCGGATGGGTCCTGGTCCTGTGGCTCCTGCCCAGTGGGATTCCTGGGCAATGGCACCCACTGCGAGGACCTGGATGAGGTTGGTACCTTCTCCTTGGGCAGCAGGGTGTCCTGTGGAGACCTGGAGAGAGACTCACTTCTGTTTGTCCTCACAGTGTGCTGTGGCCACAGATATCTGCTTCTCAACTGGCAAAACTTCCCGCTGTGTCAACACCAACCCTGGCTTCCACTGCCTGCCTTGTCCCCCACGCTACAAGGGGAACCAGCCCTTCGGGGTGGGCCTGGAGGCTGCTAGGACAGAAAAACAAGTAAGTGGTGTTGGCGTTGCCCGAGTTTCTAAAGGTTCTAAAAATCAGACAAATCTAGGCAAGTGAAGATGGGTAGGGAAGAGAAAGGGCGACATTGTTGGGAGAGCGATGAAGAGGGGTGCTTACTTTTGGGAAGCCTCTCAGCTCTGTTTGTTTGGAGCCTTTCCTACCGGCACAGAAGAATCCAGATATAAGTTTTCATGTGAAGGGCCTATGAACTTCAGGATAGCAATGATGCCTTGGTCAGTTCTGAGATGCTGTAGCAGAATGCCTGAGGCAGGGTAGGTAGGGATAAAGGGCAGAGACTTATTTTCTCACAATTTTGGAGGCTGGGAACCCAAGACTGAGGACTGAGGACTAGGCATCTAGTTCAGGTCTTTGTGTTGTCATCACATGGCCAGAGACGGAGAAGAGACAGGGAGGCAGAGAGAGACAGAGATTCAGCATTGATATGCTAGGTGTGAGGGTTCCTGATGACTATACACCTCCAGTGCGGCTCCACTTCCTGAAGCCACTGCGCTGGGATGTGGATTCTAACACGTGCCTTGTGGGATGCAACAAAGCTATGGTAAGCGGTGTCACACGGTAAACTCAGAAATGATATTCACTGCTCAGATAACCACTGAGAAACTCAAATCTGCTTCCTGAGAGATCCTTATTAGCACTTTAAGAACCCAGCACAATGCCAAACTCCTCCGTGTCTTCTGAGAATGAGCCTCTTTGCCTCAGTGGCCCATGGCTACCTTCTTTCCTTATAAGTCCTGTCTTGGTCTTGTAGGTGTGTGAGCCAGAAAATCCATGCAAGGACAAGACTCACAACTGTCACAAGCACGCGGAGTGCATCTACTTGGGCCACTTCAGCGACCCCATGTACAAGTGTGAGTGCCAGACGGGCTACGCCGGGGACGGGCTCATCTGTGGGGAGGACTCGGACCTGGACGGCTGGCCCAACAGCAACCTGGTGTGTGCCACCAATGCCACCTACCACTGCATCAAGGTGAGACTCACACCTCAGGCCACGGCCAGGGCTCTGTGCTCCATCTCCTCCAGTCAGTCAGGGGTCTGTATGTCTCAGCCCCTTAGGGATGCACCACCCTTCGTCAGTGTAGAGATCTACCCCAGAGTCCTTCACCAGTATTGTAATCTGCCCCTCAATTCTCTTCATCAGTAAGAGGTCTGCCCCTCAGTCCCTCTTCAGTGATTCACTGCCAGGAAGGATCGGGCCGACTTGGAAATAATGATCTAACCAGTAAGAAACTCCAAATTACCTTGTTCCCGCCTATACTCCACATGAACTTTCCACTTTGGGACTGGACTGTGTTAGAGTTACATGTTTTCCCACAGCTGCAGGATGAAGAAAGCTTGGGTCTGGTGTGTGCATAGGTGTTCACCTCAAACACCAAACACAAGTGGCCTTTCCTTTCACTTCTTTGATTCTAGGGATTGTTATGAAAAACAGCACACACTCATGGTGCTTGCTGCTGGGCACTGGGGCCAGCAGCAGCGAGGTGGACAGGCTGACCCCACGTCTGGCTCTAGAGTGTGGGAGGCAGAAATGTCTTTAGACATGTTGTCCTGCTTGGGATGACCTAACAAGACCCCAGCAGACATATTTCTTTACAATGACATGTATGCTGCGGGGTGAGGACATGTTTGAGGAACTGGCATTTTATTCACTATGTGAAATGTTAACACAAGTTTGGGCCTCTGTGACTTCACAAGTTACGGTAACTTCTGTGACTTCACAAGTTACGGTAACTTCTGTGACTTCACAAGTTACAGAAGTGTTGCAAGATTTCCCACACAGAAAAGTTATTTTAAAAGCACAATACTATGTATATTTAACACTCATTTTAAGTATAAAGGGATTTCTTCTTTCAGAGCTCTTGAGTGAAGATGGCAAGGATTGGCCAAACAAGCAGGACTTTCATAGAAACAAGGCAGCAATTTACATACACACACATACACACACACACACACACACACACACACACACACACACACACACAACCTGTTTCCTTCAATCTGTGCTGCTATGGTGATTCCCGGTTTGTAAAACATTGGTGGAATTTCAAACAGCAATATACCAGGTTCAAAAAGGACCTGTCCGTGAGCGCGGGGCACGCGCGCACACACACACACACACACACACAGGGGCATCAGTGTGGTTGAAACCAAAACTGTACTGCAGGAGACTCAGCATCTAGTGCCCCTCCTATCCTGGGCCAGGCACCGCCCCTCCTCTGTTCTCCCAGGTGCCTGATCCCTTCCTGGGGATCCTGCACTCAGAACAGGGCTCCTTTTGCCTCTACTCATGTGTAGCAGTGACACAATTCCCAAGACAGGACTTAACAGCACAGGCCCGGGCCAGCTGGCCCTGACCCTCATTCTTCTGCTTTTATCTGAGGACTCGTATCAGATATTTATATCCTTGGCCTCTTAAGCCTTGTTTTACTTTCCCTGTTTTGGAAAGAAGGACACTTTGGAATGCTTTCATGGCTATTATTCCTCCCGAATCACAGGACAACTGCCCCAAACTGCCAAATTCCGGGCAGGAGGATTTTGATAAGGATGGAATCGGAGATGCTTGTGACGAGGACGACGACAATGACGGTGTCAGCGATGAGAAGGTGAGCACTGCGAAGCTGGCGGAGACCAGGCTCTACACTGATGGTCCCCGAGGGCTGCTCTACTGACACATATTTGTAAACAGTTCCCTGAAGCCACCAATAGAGAGAGTTGTCACTGCAAATGCTGATCCGTTGGTGCCTGGGGCTCCCTGGGGTACAACACAGAAAACTCAGGCACTTCATGTTCTCTAGTCACACTGGATTTGATTGCACTTTAATTGCACTCCCTTCCCTGTCTTCTGGCGAGCTGTGCCCGAGGCCGGGGACAAGTGCTACAAACAGAAGCACAAGCGTGTCTCTCCGGGATGAGAGTCAGTGCTCACCTCCCTCTAATTTCAGATTCCTTCTACCCGCCCATCCATTCACTCACCTGCGCACTCACCTGCTCTCTCATGCTTGCCTCTGAAGTAGACGGAACAGCCACTTTGCAATAGGAAATCTCAGCGCTTACGGGACAGGACAGATGTGTCCACAACTGTAAACCATGTGATGTTGAACAAGTGTCTGGGGAGGGACGACTGAGTACAGAACCTTCTTAGGGTAGTCTGAAGTGTGTACTGCTTTCTTTCTTGAGTCTTTTCTTTTTGTGCTGTTTGTAGGACAATTGCCAGCTTCTCTTCAATCCCCGTCAGTCAGACCACGACAAGGATGAGGTTGGGGACCGCTGTGACAATTGCCCCTATGTGCACAACCCAGCGCAGATTGACACAGACAACAATGGCGAGGGCGATGCCTGCTCTGTGGACATCGATGGGGACGGTCAGTGACTCTGCTCGCTTTGGTGGCGCAGACCAGGGCTCACGGTTGTGAGTCCGCCCTTCGTATACTCAGGTCCACAGCTTCAAATCAACCAGCCACAGAGCGTCGAAAAGGACACAGATTGTGTTTACTGAGCATGTGCAGCACTTTGGATTTTAGTGTGTGCATGTGTGTGTGTGAGTGTGTGTATGTGTGTGCATGTGTGTGTGTGAGTGTGTGAGTGTGTGTGAAAGTTGTGTGAGTGTGTGTATGTGTGTGTGAGTGTGTGTGTGTGAGTGTGTGTGTGTGTGAGTGTGTGTGTGTGTGTGTGTGTGTGTGTGTGAGTGTGTGTGTGATGTGTGTGTGTGTGTGTGTGAGTGTGTGTGTGTGTGAAAGTGTGTGTGTGAGTGTGTGTATGTGTGTGTGTGAGTGTGTGTATGTGTGTGTGTGTGTGTGTATGTGTGTGAGTGTGAGTGTGTGTGTGTGTGTGTGTGTGAGTGTGTGTATGTGTGTGTGAGTGTGTGTGTATGTGTGTGTGTTTGAGTGTGTGTATGTGTGTGTGAGTGTGTGTATGTGTGTGTGAGTGTGTGTATGTGTGTGTGAGTGTGTGTATGTGTGTGAGTGTGTGTATGTGTGTGTGCATGTGTGTGTGTGAGTGTGTGTGAGTGTGTGTGTGAGTGTGTGTATGTGTGTGTATGTGTGTATGTGTGATGTGTGTGTGTGTGTGTGTGTGTGTGTGCAAGTGTGTGTATGTGTGTGTGTGTGTGAGTGTGTGTGAAGGGGGAGGGTGCTGCCCTGTCACAGGAGTTGTTTCCACCTTCCTGAGACAGGATCTCTCTGAACACACATTCAGGAACACCAGGCTGATCCTCCAGCGTCTCCCACTCCTCTTGCAGTGGAGGAGCTGGGATCACAGACGCTCACCACTGCACCTGAGGATCACACCAGGGTCTCTTACCCGCAGAGCCATCTTACTAACCAGTAAACTTTCACCATTGCTTGATCTAAACAACAAAACTACAGCATAGGCATGACTTTTAAGTGTGAAGGAGGTTGTATCTAGAGTGTTTATAAATATTACACCGTTTGTGTAATGGATTTGGACATCTGGATTTTGGTATCTTTGTGGGTCCTGGTAGCAGCCCTCCATGTACATCAGGGCAAACTGCCTCACGATTCTGAACTTACTGTGTATGCTTATGAAATTGAGTCCTGACTAGCTTGCCTTTCCCACAAGGCTCAGGCCTACCCTTAGAAGACCACAGTTTTCCTCATATTCTTCCCTGATGCCAGTCCCATAGCTACTGCACCTTGCTACCTTCAGCATCTTCTGTAGTGAATACTCCATTTGGACTCTAAAACATGCAAGAACTGGAGCTCTTGCCTCATCCATCTGCTCTGAGAAGGCCTTGAGCAGAGCTGTTCCTTGTTGTTTACTGCTAAGGTCTAACCACAGGGTCTGAGTGCCCAGACAGGTGGAGTTGGTATAGGTGTACCCTGTGAACTCTGACATCACGGCAGACTGACATTTTACCCGAGACCCGGAGGCCTCTGTGGAGGAGCCCAAAGACCCACCACAGCCCCTGGGTACTAAGTCACTCCTTTCTCAGGATGTTACTGTAGAGCCAGGAGATGCTCGGATCACTGCTCCGCTTGAGTCCTGAGCACCCCTCAAGTCTCACCCCTTCTCCTCATCCTTTCTCAGCCTAGAGTCCCTACATCCCCTCTGACTAACTCTACCCTGATGCTCGGGCCCATGTCAAAGTAGGACTTGTAAAACTTCAGAGTCAGCTTCTGTATCCAGCGTATCCTCAGGACGGTCTGACTCCGCCTTGTCAGAGCTTGATGCAGCCAGCAGGCTGCTCGTGCCGTCCTGATGGAGGCTGCTGCATCTGTGCTGGCCACTGACTCGGGTTCTGATATGCACCGACTTACGGGTCCTTTCTGTTGACCTTCAACCCCACTCCCAAGTGGCCTCCTCTTTCTTGAGCTGAGACAAGGCCAGTGTCCAGCTGGGTCTCTTCTTTCTGACTCGCTGGCTCTGACCCTTTACTTTGCCATTGCATCTTTTTTTTTTTTTTGGCTTATTATTTCTCCAGCACTGGTATACCTTGTTCCCGACTTCTGAAGCCCTTGCTAATCTACCCATTGCATCTCTCTTACTCTATGTGGGTGCTGAGGCAGCGCCACCCACATGCTCGTTCCTCTGGAACACATACGTTCTGGGATCTCAGCAGGAACAGCCAAGGCAGCAAGCCCAGAGACACGCCGCAGACGCTCTCTCCTGAGGGCAGCGTCACCCAGAGAATTCCAAACACCAATTGTTTTAGGCTAAGGGAGTTAGGATTTTGTTGTTGCTATTCTTTTGTTTTTGTTTGTGTTTGTTTGTTTTTGAGACAAGGTCTCACTGGGAATTTGAGTTTTAATGGAAAATATATCATACATTCTTCCACGAATCTAATAATGTTTACATCTTTGTCACATTCTTCATGACAGCTTGTCTGTATCTTCTCTGGTATGATGGGGAAATGCTGACCCCCCTCTAAACTCAGCGTGTCTGCTTTGTATCTTTCACCAACAGATGTTTTCAATGAACGAGACAACTGTCCCTATGTCTACAACACTGACCAGAGAGACACGGATGGGGATGGTGTGGGTGACCACTGTGACAACTGTCCTCTGATGCACAATCCTGATCAGGTGATGGGATGTCTGCAATCAGGGGTCCATGGTCCTCGGCTGCTGCCTAGAGACGAGTGTTTGAGGGTGACAGGCATCTCAGAGCAGGGCGTTCCCCATCCAGCTTCATAAAGAAGCTCCTGTGTGGTTCTCATCGGCTCTGCCAAACATGACAGCATAGAGTTTTCTATAATCTCAGTTGGAACCGCTTACACAGCCCAACTCTAAGCACATTATATCCAGGTAGCCACAGGCCAAGTGAGGAGGTGGCTTCTCCTCACTGTCTGGGGAGAAATTGGTCTCCAGGGTTATCCTGAGGCAAACCCAGAACCAGCTCCATTTCTGGGCTTGCCTTTGGAAGGGACGAGGAGAATGTGACCTAGAAACATGGTTTGCAGAGTATGCAGTAAGAGGTGGCGGGAAGCTGGTACCAGTGATTGTTGAGTGACAGTTAACCATAGCAAGTCCCTGTGGGATGGGGCACAGGACAGCTAACCTCGGCAAATACCCGTGGGATGGGGCACAGGACAGCTAACCACGGCAAATACCCGTGGGATGGGGCACAGGACAGCTAACTACAGCAAGTCCCTGTGGGATGGGGCACAGGACAGCTAACCACGGCAAATACCCGTGGGATGGGGCACAGGACAGCTAACCTCGGCAAATACCCGTGGGATGGGGCACAGGCTGGGAGCCTGAACCCGGGTGTCTGGTCCCTAGTCTCTGTTCTGCGTGGACAGTGTAAACCGGGACATCCCCACTGCCGTCCTGTGAACACGAGGGCTGGTCTCCACTGTGGCACCTGAGCATCCGTGCGCTTCCTCGGGGGTGCTCACGGTACCCGCGTCCTGCTGTCCCCCAGGCGGATCTGGACAACGATCTTGTCGGCGATCAGTGTGACAACAACGAAGACATCGACGACGACGGGCACCAGAACAACCAGGACAACTGCCCGTACATCTCCAACTCCAACCAGGCGGACCACGACAGCGACGGCAAGGGAGACGCCTGCGACTCCGACGACGACAACGACGGCATTCCGGACGACAGGGACAACTGCCGGCTCGTGTACAACCCGGACCAGGAAGATTCAGACGGTGGGTGCCTTCCTCAGCGCGCGTGCGCGTGCGGCGGGCCGGGTGGGCGGCCCCGCAGAGGCAGAACTTCCGGAGTCGGCAGGACGGCTGTCTTAGGCGTCGGGCACAGGGATGGCTGGTCTTCTGTCCCGTTGGCTTGCCAGTTTCTTGGGTGTTTAATATTCTACCAGTGATAGAGGTGAAGCACGTCTGTGTGTGCCAGGATGTGGGAAGCTCTCAGCATCTGTGTCCTTTTGAAAACCTTTGGCAATCACTTAGAAAGAAATAGGGTTCACTTTTGCAGCCAGTGAAAGGACGGGGCGGGGGCGGGGGGGGGGGATTTATTGTTTTGTATCTAGGATCTAAACTGGGAAAGTGTGAAATGGAAGGTTTTGTGTTAATCAGAGGTTAATCAGTGACTATGCAGGCTCTGGAGGAAGTCACACCCCAGGAAGGAATACAGTCCCAAATAACAAAGCATTCAGCTGTGCTTATTGATAGGCTGGCCATGAGCTCCTTCCCAATAGCTGAGGGAGCCCAGGGATAAGCCAGGCTCTCTTTGGAAGACGCTTATCCTGAGCCAATATGACTCAGAAGCACGTGAAAAGACTGGTCAAGGCCCAAGGGCCGCCTCAGGGCCCTCCCTGCACAGGAAGAGGAATTTCAGCTGAAAGCTCCCAGCTTGACCAGACACCAGTGCAGACAGTGGGAGGTGGGGTTTAGCTCACCTCAGAAGAGGGCTGGGAAGGAGGGGAGGCTGACATACCTAGGAGCATTTTTCATACCTTTAAGATGCTGTTACTGAGGCTAGGGAAAGAGCTTAATAGATAGAGCACTTGCCCAGAGTGCGTGCACCTCAGCTCTATTCAGAAGGTGTAGTGGCATGCCCCTGTGACTCAGGAGGTAGAAGCAGAAGGACCAGAAGTTCGAAGTCATTCTTGGCTGTATACAGCCAGTTTGAGGTGAGCCTGCACTATAAGAACCTGTCTGGAGAAAGTAAAATGCCTGTATGCCCAATTATGTACTTCACATAGTAGGGGAGCATGTGCTTTTGGAATTGGTAACTAGTTTGAAGAATGGGGGTGTCAAGATACCGATCTTGATACCAAAGATGGTTTTTTTTGAAATAAGAGGTCACAGCCTCGGTCACAGAGTGCCTAGTTAACCTCATTGCCCCTGCCTGCACATGCAGATCATTAGCAATTAAACTACCCCCACAGAAATCCAACACCTGCAAGCAAGACAAAACACCCTAGACCTATGATAGTTCCTCACTCAACAGTGCATAAAACAATTTCAAACATAACTACAAATAAACTTCCCCAACATTTCCCCTTTTCTGTATAAGCCAATCAAAAATATTGCTTTATCTCTACAACATAATTTAACACTACACCAGCAAAACCATTTACAAGAGAAACAATTATAAGACTTGCTAATGCACAGGACCAAATGAAACCAAGCATCTATCAAGCTTTTCACAATGTCTTTGGACAGCAGAAATACATCAATGTCCAATTATCTGGAATCCCCTCATCATCTTCTGGGCTCCTCCTAGGGGTCTTGCATCACTTCTCTGGCTCTGCCCTCTGCAGCACACACAGCTTGTCCTCCAGGCTCTAGCTGGCTCCATTCTACTGCTGCTGCTGTTCTTGGTGGTCATCCCATGGTACCGGCATCTTCAGAACTGCTGAAGTCCCTTGCTGCAATTAGGTTGCACTTTCACCAATAGGTTCTCCTGGGTACTCTTCATGGTGCCAAGCCTCAACTTCTTTAAATGATCCATTTATCTGGGCCTTCAATTGCTGCTTTGGCTATACCTTCACTTATGGCCTCTCCTGGCCTCTTATAGTGCCAAGCCTCAGTTGCTCTCCATGACTCCTTCATGCCTTCAAAACCAGCAACCCCTGGGTGACTCTTACAGTACCAAGTTCAGTTACCAGCACAAGATAAAACCTTGGCCAGTTCTGGAAAACAGCTTCTGTGTGCTGACCTTTAGGAAACACTTTCCAGGTTTTAAGATAGAGTCTGTTTTGCTGGACTAGTCCTTGTCTGCAGGAAGAGTTCCTTCATGATGTGGAGTTACCGCTTGTAGACATGTTTGCAGAAAAAACAAACTAACAACAAACCAAAAACAAAAACAAAACAAAAAAGATCAGTTTAACTAAATAGCTTTTTGGTTCCAAGCTGAGCTCCCACAACAGAGGGTTCTGGGTCTGTGGGAGGAATATCTGGCAAAGTCTTGGCAGTTTGGCATTCCTTTTCACCATTGCCTGGGGGAAACATACATCCTTCATCATAGACTTCACACACAAGACCCACTAGGGCTTCATGCACACAAAAAGGCATCAACAAACTCAGTTTATAGAAAAGTGCACTCTGGTTACCATTTTCTATGTCCTGGCTACTGCCAGTGGCAGGAGGGAGCATCAGCTCCATGATCAGGAAAAGCCGTTGAAACCTTGCTTCTTTCCTGCTCCCAGCTGAACTCTGTTTTCACCATGAAAATGTTTTTCTCTAGAGGCAACTTTTCTGTGGCTCTCACTTTTGGGCTTTGTTTCTCCCTTAATTTTCACAATTTTCTCTTCATAGAGGCTTATTTCTTTCTCTCTTTCCTCTTCCTTCAGGAGACTTCTATTCATTATTTTTGCAAATATATAATCTCTGTCCTCTAGGAGCTGCTCTGAGCATCCTTTACTGAATGCTATGAGGTCTGGAGTTTTTCTCTTCTTCCTTGTCCCCATTTTGGATTAGTTGTCCCACGTTGATGTGCCATTTGTGGTAGTATGTTGCTCTGGAGTTCAGCAAGGAAGTCAAGGAGCATATTCATAGATGCAAACCCTGCCAGACCTCTGCAGAGGGAACCACCGTCATGGCCAGTGCCATACTCACAGTGGAACCCTGAGTGTCTCAGCTCTGGTGTTTTTATTGATACTGAGCTCCTCAGGTGCAGATCATAAGCAATCAAACAGCACCCACGGAAATCCAACACCTGTAAACAATACAAAATGCCAAGGTCTAGGCAGACCTTCACCCAACAGTTCACAAAATAATATTTTAAAAGCAGCCAAAAATAAACATCCCCAACACTACGTTATATGCCAAATAAATTAAAAGGGCTCCTGTTATTAAGAATGACAATGAAAATGAGCTTAGAGAGGCATTGGCAGCAGCCAACTTTCAGTTTTCAGCTCCAAATGTGGAGCACAGAGCTTCTGTGAGGGCCTTACAGTGCTACCGTTGGCTGCGGTGCTTGCTGTGTGGATGTTTAAAAAGTGTTCCTGGGATTCCTTACAGACTCAAAGCTCAATGTTTGGAGGCAGTTGACCCTCGATCTACAATTAACTGCAAGGTGCTCACCCTGTAAGATCTTAGAAACCCAGAGGTCTCTGCTCATATACACAGAGGCAAATGAAGGCAAATGCAAATCACTCACTTGTCTCTTCTGTATCCACAGGCGATGGCCGAGGTGACATTTGTAAAGATGACTTTGACAATGATAACGTCCCAGATATTGATGATGTGTGTCCCGAGAACAATGCCATCACTGAGACAGACTTCAGGAACTTCCAGATGGTCCCTCTGGATCCCAAGGGAACCACCCAAATTGATCCCAACTGGGTAATTCGTCACCAAGGCAAAGAGTTGGTACAGACAGCAAACTCGGACCCTGGCATTGCTGTAGGTGAGCCTAAGATGCTGAGTGGTCAAGCATACAGGATTCAGGATAGTTTTTCTGGTAGTTGTAGCCTTCCTTGGTGTGTGGAACAGTCTCCCTCCACAGTCTGGTTAGAGGCTCTGGGAAATACAGGTTTGCCTCTGGTCTATGGAATTTGGTGTTCGATAAACCAGCTTATTTTATGGACTATCTGAAATGGTATGTGACATAGAACTGTCAGCTGGGCCACAATCCTGTGACCTTTTCTAATCCCTCAGTGAAGAGCATTAGTCAGAGCCTTTCTAAGCTCTTTAGACACATGCTTTCATGACGCGGGCTCCTGAGGGGTCCTCGAGCTGCTTTTCCCTGGGCCTCCAGACCATGCCTGTTTCCTCCACACCTAGGTTTTGATGAGTTTGGATCTGTGGACTTCAGCGGCACTTTCTATGTCAACACTGACCGGGACGATGACTACGCTGGCTTCGTCTTTGGCTATCAGTCAAGTAGCCGCTTCTACGTGGTGATGTGGAAGCAGGTCACCCAGACCTACTGGGAAGACAAACCCAGCCGGGCTTATGGCTACTCTGGCGTGTCACTCAAAGTGGTAAACTCCACGACTGGTACTGGCGAGCATCTGAGGAATGCCCTGTGGCACACGGGAAACACAGAAGGCCAGGTGAGGGACGGGAAAGTTGATGACCTCTTCCAGAGACAGACCCCACACTCCTAGCCCATTCCAGAGAGTCGCCCTTCTGCTCTCATGTAGCAGTCATGTTAATAGTTGGTGTTGAATACCTGCTTTATTAAACACGAAATGCCCAGTGCTTCTGCCAACATGGTTAGCAAGATTGAAGAGACGGGACTTGACAGTGTCAGTGTCTTGTTCATAGTCCCACACCCAAGAAGCAGAAGATCTGGATTCAGATCTACGACTGTCTGGGCCAAGTGTTCATGCTTTGAGTGCTAATTGCAATATACTCTGCAATAGATTTAGGTGCTCGCTGTAGTATCCAGCAGGTAGTTCTATAGTTCATAGTAAGGTAGGCAATATACAGTGTTTGAAAATATAGCATATAAAACAAAATGGACCAGCAAGTTAGTTCAGAAAGTGGAGTCTTACTTTGCACAGCCCAGGGGAGGAACAGTAGAGAGGTAGGTACCTGGTCCCTTAACGATGCTGCTTTTCTACAGGTGCGCACATTGTGGCATGACCCCAAAAACATTGGCTGGAAAGACTATACTGCCTACAGATGGCACCTGATCCACAGGCCCAAGACAGGCTACATGAGGTGAGGACAGTTGTATATTTCTGTCCAGTGATAGACCCCTCAGGACTCTCTTCCCATTGGATGGGTAATCTGTTCCATTAAATAGCCAGTCTGCCTTTCCATTGGCTTGTCATGGCTTCTCCGGTGGCTGAACAATCTGCCTTTCCATCGGAGTGTATCAATAGATATTTATGCTGCAATGAACTTCTTCTCTGGATCTCTTGGTTTTAAATGCCTTTTCACATCTATCTTGACTCCTTACTATGCATTACTTACTTTAAACTCTCGAGAAGTAAGCTATGTCTTAAGGTACTTGTTGGGTGGTATGCGAACCACTCCATACCCACCTGGCTGGAGCCCAGGATTTGTATGTGATAGGTGAATGTTGTGCCACTGAGCCACACCCCTCTTGGCTATCTGGAGTGTGCAGATCCTTAAGAGGCTGAGGGGGGTTGAGTGTAGACTGGTTTGTATGGTGTGATGTTCCTGCAAAGAGGTCCCATCTGCCATGTGCTCCACCAGGGAATGCTGGGCCATCTCTTCACATACCACAGGAAGATAGAGTCCTGTGCCCACTCTCAGGCAGCTCTTACAATAGGATAAAGATGAAACTTGGGATTTTCATGGAAAATGAAATCTATGGGAGTCATAATCAGGGAAGAAGACCTGGCTCTAAGGAAGAGAAATAGGTACCCATCCCCCATAGGCAATCAGGAAACACCCTTCATTCTTCACATTGCCTTGGCTCCTAAAGAAAACCCATTGCAAACCTGGGCAATTGTAGTCACATACACCAAGGATGCAGGAATTTTGCCTGTGAGAAGGAATGGGCTCTTCAGATCCTGCTGCATGATTGGACTCAGTGTTCCCAAAGGGAAAGCAAGCGCTGTCCAGTTGCTAAAACCCTGAGCAGAGGGTGGGACTACAGACCCCTCCTGGTTGCTGTGGTGTTGTGTAGAACTCCTGGTTAACATATACAAGGTCAGGCTTTCACCCCCAGCACCAACAGGGAAAATAGATTCCTCTTGGCCAACAGCTGGCATCCAGAACCAACCACTGGTCTCCAGGGAATGTGCTCTGAGTTCATGTTCTCTTTTATCCTTTCCTTTCTTACCTGTTTTAGAGTCTTAGTGCATGAAGGAAAGCAGGTCATGGCTGACTCAGGACCAATCTATGACCAAACCTATGCTGGCGGAAGGCTGGGCCTGTTTGTCTTCTCCCAAGAAATGGTCTACTTCTCAGACCTCAAGTACGAATGCAGAGGTGAGTGTGTGCTCTCATCAGGGAGTGGTCCCCCAGGAGCAGGAGGGGCTGACACACACTTTTCTGTCTACAGAAGCTTCATTCCAGGGGAGTGAGTTGATATTACGAGTTAGGACTTCTGCCCTTCCAGGCAAAAATGTAGTTTAGGAACTTGACTTCTGTCTTTTTCCCTCCCTCCCTCCCTCCCTCCCTTCCTTTCTTTCCTCCTTCCTTCCTTCTCTGAATTTTTTTTTAATTGGATCTGAATGTCTTTGGTAGGACAAAAGTTCTTTGATCATTTACAGGTTATATACTCCACTGTATGGAGCCTTATAGCTTCCTGTTTCCATACTTTGTGAGTTTCTAGGGGTATTTTAGATTACTATCTTTACTAAAAATTGAAAGAAGAAAAGAAAGGATGAAGGGGAGGGTGGAGGGAGGAGGAAGGGATAGAAGAGGGCTAGAAGGAAGAAGTGAGGGGGAAAGGAGACTCCTTCTTAGTTATACTGCTAGAAGTTTGTTTAACCGAACCAAAACATAAACCTGAAAGCAAACTAACCTCTACTTTAGTGTAATAACATGCCTTCTGCAGAGGAGACAAGAAGAGTTCCAAAATATTTCTCAGTGCTCATACCTTGAAAATAATATGCAAATCAAAGAGAAGCAAAAACAACATTATTTTCTCTTCTTCTTCCACTGAAGGTCTTTTGCTTATGGTAGGATTCCATTGAAGATATTTTTTCATGTATCCACTAATTTATCCGTTCATCTATACATCCATCCTTCAAAACACTTATTCATCATCCACCCACCCATCCATCATCCATCCATCCATCCATCATCCATCCATCCATCCACCCATCCATCCATCCATCCACCCATCCATCCATCCATCCACCCATCCATCCATCCAGCATCCATCCATCCACCCATCCATCCATCCATCCATCCATCCAGCATCCATCCATCCATCCATCCATCATCCGTCATCTATCCATCATCCATCCATCATCCATCCATCCATCCATCCATCCAGCATCCATCCATCCAGCATCAATCCATCCATCCATCATCCATCCATCATCCATCCATCATCCATCCACCCATCCATCCATCCATCATCCATCCATCCATCATCCATCCATCCATCATCCATCCACCCATCCATCCATCCATCATCCATCCACCCATCCATCCATCATCCATCCACCCATCCATCCATCCATCCATCCATCATCCATCCATCCTCCATCCATCATCCATCCATCCATCATCCATCCATCCTCCATCCATCATCCATCCATCCATCATCCATCCATCCTCCATCCATCATCCATCCATCCATCATCCATCCATCCTCCATCCATCATCCATCCATCCATCATCCATCCATCCAGCATCCATCCATCATCCATCCATCATCCATCCATCCAGCATCCATCCATCATCCATCCATCCATCCATCCATCCATCCATCCATCATCCATCCATCCATCATCCACCCATCCATCCATCATCCATCCATCCATCCATCATCCATCCATCCTCCATCCATCATCCATCCATCCATCATCCATCATCCATCCATCCAGCATCCATCCATCATCCATCCATCCATCCATCATCCATCCATCCATCATCCATCCATCATCCATCCATCCAGCATCCATCCATCATCCATCCATCCATCCATCATCCATCCATCCATCATTCATCCATTCATCATCCATCCATCCATCCATCATCCATCCATCCATCCATCATCCATCCATCCATCTATCATCCACCCATCCATCCATCATCCATCCATCATCCATCCATCCATCCATCATCCATCCATCATCCAACCATCATCCATCCAACCATCATCCATCCATCCATCATCCATCCATCCATCATCCACCCATCCATCCATCCATCATCCAACCATCATCCATTCATCCATCATCCATCCATCCATCATCCATCCATAATCCATCCATCCATCATCCATCCATCCACCTATCATCCATCCATCATCCATCTATCATCCATCCATCCATCCATCCTCCATCCATCCATCATCCATCCATCATCCATCCATCCATCATCCATCCATCCATCCTCCATCCATCATCCAATCATCCATCCATCTATCCATCTTTCCACTTGTCTACTCATCTCCCGTCTACCCACTCATTCAAATATCCCTCTGCCATCCCTCAGTCTGTTCTACCCATGTATCTTATGTATGCCATCTTAAAATTAAAATAATGATATTTGAGGTTATAGGAAAAGCAGATGCATGTAATATTAGCACTTGGGAGCCTGAGACAGGAGGATTGCTTCATTCAAAGTCAGTCTGAGCTACATAGTGAGTTCTAGGTCAGCCTGGGCTACAGGTATGAGATGAATAAACAAAGAAACAGAATAAAATACCCCTTGGTTGTTCCATCCTAATCCCATTGATCCTTCTCTTTTAGATGCCTAGAGAGCAGGGCTACAGTTCCAGCAATGTGCTACAAACACTGTTTCGTAGACACGTCGGTCCATCTTGGTATTTGCAGCTTTTCTCTCCTGCATCATTTCCTGTTTCTTGACCTTTGCTGAGTGGCTCTTTACCTCCTTCATCAGCCCCAGTCCAAGTGCCTTCAAAGGATAAGCATCATGGGATCTCCAAGATGAGCATCTAGCCTGCTACTGGAAAACAGTTTGATGGAATATGAAACTCACTGTGGAGTGAAAACAGAGCATGTTGCTGCATTGCCTTTTCTTGTTTGTTTAAAAAGAATGACGTTTACATGTAAAATGTAATTACAGTATTTATGTGTATATGGAGTTGAAGGGACACTTATTGTGTATAAGTCATTCTCATAAATTAAGCATGAAAAATATCGCTCACCTACTTTCAGTGCTTAATGTTGTCACTGTTCTTGGATTCGTGCTGTTCTACAGTAACACACAAATCCTGTGAGGCCGATTAATGAAGAAAGATCAGGTGACCTTGGCTGCGATAGAAGAGGCCGGAAGACAGTCACATGAGACTGTGGCCCCTCGTGCAGTGATATGAAACGCTGACTAATCAGGACATAGAAAATGATTGCAAAATTAGATGAAAACCACTATTTACTCCTCCTGGCCCACAGCTTACGCTGACTTTACAGAGACACAAAAGGCATGTCGTTGCAAAGGGGAATCTCAGGGTTCCAGCTGTGGGCTTCTCAGTGCGTTCAGAGCAAAGGCTCAGCAGAGGCAAGCACCTCCTTGTAAGCTGGCTGCTTGGGTTGGGCCTTCTGGAGATCACACCCGGCTGGAAGTCCTTGGGCTCTGTATATTGACTGCTGAGATCTCTGTCTAGGCATCCCTCCCAGTCCTCGCTATTAGGAAAGAGACTGGTGGATAAGTTGGCAAATACACTTTGGTACCCTCCTCCTAGTCTAGACTTCGGAATGACACAAGAGTTGCTTTTGCCTAATTTGGTAACACATTTCATTAAGGTTCCAGGTACAACTGTTTTGTTAATATTTATTAAATGAATTTGGGACTCAGCTCCACTCCACTCCAATAACTTATTTTAAACATACAAAGAAACAGGAATGTAGAAGAATTTCTAGAAACAAGCACATGACTAGGATATAATGATATAAAGATACACTTATCAAAATATCTTCTGGTTGAAATGCAAGACTCTATGTCATGATAGAATGGAACCTTAATGCGCAGTTACCAACGATTTTAGTTCAGGTCTTTTTACTGTTACCTCTTTGCTGTACATAAGTTCTTTCTATTTTAATGCTGAAGAAAACATTTGTTTTTCCTTCCAGACACCCCCATTAGTCAGCCACACCACAACAGACACATGCTTGGTTTACTCCTTTGCTTTACGCTGCATTTCTCAGCAGGACGCTCTGCCTCTCTCTCCAGTGAGTTCAGTGGGAGTCTATCTTGTCCTGTAGTGGGGTCGGATCAAGTCCCCTTTCTGGTAATGGTGACTGCATTTCTAAGTCAGGTAGGGAGCATCTACCACTCGGATCTGCATTTCCACTCTTCATCGTGACACGGTTGTTTGTGCTGGTGTCTTTTGAGGGCGAGTCTTTCTTGTGTTTTGTTATCCTTCACTTTTTACTTTCTGTGGAACTGTCTTCCCAAGGCCAACACGGGGTTGGGAGACGTCTCTGACTGCGAGGAACACTTAGACTTTCGCTGGGGCGTTTGGTCGGATGGTACAAGGTGCGGGTGGAGATGTGAATACGATCAATGTACCATAGTATTTTTGTAAGTTATTTATGTAGTTTTAAAAGACAAGCTTCTCATATACGTTAATGAAACATTGTTTTTTGCCAAAGATTGTAAATATTTATTTATTTTGTTTGTTGGGTCAAATTTTCACCACTGAAACCCTACGTTTAGCTAGAGCTTCATTTTTATACCAAAGATTAACAACAGCAAATAAATTATAAAAAGGTTTCTGTAAATGAATCTCTTTCCCTTTTTTAAAAAGAATTAGTGGGGTTCCTTCTGGAGGGGGTTGGGCATTTCACTTAGGGAGAACTAACATTTTGACTCTTGAGACTGAAAGGAGAGGTGCTCCTTGGCTGCAAGTTTTCCTGGTATGTGAGCAGGTTCAAGGTGCAAGGCAGTTAGTTGTCTTTGACAGAGGTCGTCCTTCCATTGAAGGTTCTAGGGTACACACTACTCTGTCCTTCAGCCATGACCCAGGCTGCTGGTTCTTTGTCAGACAGGAGCAGAACCTTTCAGTTACTCTAGTAAGGATTCAGAAAAGGCTGAGACACAAGGTCTCGAACACAGTGGGTCTCTGCTTCCTCTACAGATCCCAAGCAGAGGAAGGAGCAAAGACCAGACAGCACACAGCAAAGCGAGTCCTGGTATGGAGAAGGGCCATCAGAGCAGTGCAGCCTGGGATTTCTTCAGTGCCCAGCTGATGGGGAGATTTATGAAGGTGACAGTGGAGTTAGACAAATGGGAGACGTGAGAGAACAACACAGAGTAGAGGAGAAATGGGACAGAGAGAGGCTGAGTGGGTATCTCTCGCTGACAGTGAGTGGCGAGGTGAGTACAAGGCTCACTCTGCTGTGGTGATGTGAGACAGGTGAGGCCCTGGGATTGATGAGGTGGAGCTGGTGGATTTGCACCATAGTGACAGAGGGAGAGGCTAGGCCTGTATGCATCAGTGAGCAAGACTTGAGAGGCTCAGAGTCACAGCGGTAAGGGGTGCTCAATGGAGGGACACTTAATGCATGTTTAATTGAAGAAGCAGAAAGCCACAGGAAGGAGATGAACGTTTTCCTGACAGTACCCTATCCCCATGGCCCCTAATCGCAGCAGAGCCCTGTCCTCAAGACTGAGGCTGTGTGTCCTGACCTGATTAGCAGCGGAGGGATCCTTGGAATCTGGTGACTGATGTGAGAGAATGTCCCCACATATCGCTCTTTTCTGCTTCCCACACATTCCACGTGACCTGCAGGTCGCATACCCTCAGCCTGTGGCCGAATGCCATCCTGGAAGCTGAGATTGTCTGCTGTGGGTGTTTAAGGACTGAGACTCAGTGTGAACCCTGGATGCTCACTGTGGCCCTATGCAATGAAGGCGTCCATGCTATAAAAGGCATCCTGTTCCCCAAGTGATGGACTTGGGGTATGTGACTGCCAGGAAGGGAGAAGGTTCTGGGACAGAATCCTGTTAATGACTATCAACCCTGACCGTGTGCTTCTCCCAATGCTAGGCTGAACTGTTCTATGGACATGGGAGATTTAGGGACCTTCCATGGCTATGGAGGCTTTGGAAGCTCAAGATGTCTTCTTTTGGTTGCTCTGGGTTTCTCAGACCAGTCTTTCTGGCCCTGGGAGTAGAATGGTCCCTGTGTTTGCAAGAACCAGCTTAGGGAAGTTGAGGTTACTTTGCTAGATCTGAGGACAGACCTCGATGAGCAACAGTGAAACAGACTGGTGACATATCGGGGCTCTGCTGAGAACGGGAAGCACATGAGGCGTTTATGTGGCCCTCCCTCCCTCCTCCATGGTTCTCCAGAGCTAACAGCGCACTGCCAGTGAGGCAGCCGGGAGGACTGAGGGCGCTCCGGCCATGCCAGCTGCCTCCCCAGGGATGGATGCTGCCCAGGGGATACGCTTGGCAGAGCACACTGTTCTGGTGAGAGAACTCACTGCAAAGGTAGTCAGATAGCCTGGGAACCTCCTTAGGTATTTTGCCAAGAAGCCTGTGATGCTAGCCACCAAACGTCTACCCCAGGCACCCTTCTGACCCTTCTCATCCCAGGTGAGGTTCTGAGAGGCTTTGGAGCACGTGTTGGCACTGATACCAGGCAGTCATTCCCACATTGCCTCTTCAGAAGCACGGCGTGTTTCTGGGAGCTGTGGCAGGACCCTACCACTTACTTACAGGCGGAACTCAGGTTTCCGTGATTAGGTGTCCTTTGTATCATTGGTGGCTTTTTTACTCCAAGCACATCATATATGTTATGGGATGTTGGTGCTTGCCGTTACAGTGGTTCCCACTGCCGAGAGTGGTTCCACTGCATGCTGCATATATGCAACCATTTGCATATATGAAAATGCCTCCTTGTCTCTCGTGATGAGCCAACACAGTGACTAACAACTACAAATGGCACCAAATGTGAGGCAGGAAGTCAAGAAGGGCCCCACCCATGTGGGCTAATCCAACTCGGAGATAGGGAGGAAGAGAAAGAAACTCCAGACCTTTCAGAGTCCCTTTTTTTTGTTTTGTTTTCTGCAAGCCCGTCCAGATCCTGGTGAGGTGAAGTGGTTCTGACAAGACCCATCTGCTATGGTGATGAGAACTCCACCCCATGAGGGAATCCTTCCTGCAGACTACCAGTTTTTGTTTTTTTTTTTTTTCCTGAAAACCAGACTCTATCTTAAAATCTGGAAAGTGTTTGGTGTGGATCAGCACGCAGAAGCTGTGTTCCAGAACTGACTGAGGTTGTATCTTATGCTGATAGCTGAAGTTGGTACTGGAAAAGTCACCCAGGTGGTGCTGATTTTGAAGGCATGGAGTCTTTGGAGAGCAGCTGAGGTTTGGTATCATGAAGAGAGCCCAGGAGAGGCTATTGGTGAAAGTGCAGCCTAGTTGTAGCAAGTGATCCCTGCATTCTGAAGATGCCAGTGCTATGGAACAGCCACCAAGAACAGTAACCGCCCTGGAGTGGAGCCAGCCAGAGCCTAGAGGACAAGCTGTGTGTGCTGCAGAGGGCAGAGCCAATGAAGTGACCCAAGCCTTTTGGAAAAGTCTAGAAGATCCTGAGTGAATTCCAGATGGTTGGACATTGATAATGTTTTTCCTGTTGTCCAAAGACATTGTGAAAAGCTTGATGGATGTCTGGAATCATTTGGCCATGTGCATAAGAAGCCTCATACTCGCTCCTCTTTCAAATAGTTTTGCTGGTGTAGTGTTAAATTGGGTGTTGTAGAAATAAAGCATTGTTTTTTGTTTTATACAGAAAAGGAGAAATGTGGAAGTTTATTTTTAGTCATGTATAAAATAATTGTTTTGAGCACTGTTGGGTGAGAGGCTGCCTAGATCTTGGCATTTTACACTGTCTGCAGGTGTTGTATTAATGTGGGGATGTTTGATTGCTAATGATCTGCACGTGCTATCAGTAGAGCACCTGAGGGGTTCTGAATCAATAAAAACACCTGAGCTCAGATGTTTGGGGTCCACTGTCCAATATGGCACTTGCCGTAACGGTGGTTCCCTTTGCTGAGGTCTGGAACCATTTGCATGTTTGAAAATGCCTCCTTGTCTCTCTTGGTGAACCCACACAGTGGCTAACAACTACAATGAGAAGTGGCATTTTATCATGTAGCTACCCACGAAGACAATTTCCTATGTGCCTTGAGTGTCCTGGGGATAGATGTTTGTCTGCGGACAGGGGCAGGCAGGAACTGGGGAGGGAGAGGCAGAAACTGCATCATGCAAGGTCAGAAGACCATGGTTTTGGAGCAGATTCTTCTGAGAAATTACAGGGCACATTATGTGCATGTCTGTGCAGGTTTGTGTGGAATAGGTGTAGGTGTGTGTTTACTGAGTTAGCCCATGCTCACCATCTGGATATATCACACACACGCACACACACATACATACACACACACATACATACACACACACACACACATACATACACACACACACACACACACACACACATTTTCAAGGCATTTCTGTGGATTCTATTTGCTCTCAGTAGAGTAGCAATGGGCTAGCACTAGCCAGCTTCACAGTACAGTGTGTGGGTCTGTAGGGTATGCAGTGTGGAGCTGGGCTCCTGATCTTTGGGACATGTCTGTAGGGTATGCAGTGTGGAGCTGGGCTCCTGATCTTTGGGGCATGTCTGTAGGGTATGCAGTGTGGAGCTGGGCTCCTGCTCTTTGGGGGATACTTGTGTTCAGATGTGTCACTTGGAGTGAGCAGTCATGCTCTGAATCTCTCAGCTGTACCATGAGACGTGAGGACATTCAACCTACTCACACCAGTTTTGATGTTTAAGGCATATGGTTATCCCAGGAACAGTCTGAGATGCTCTGGTTTGTAGAAAATAGTGAAAATTAACTTTTAATTATTGTTCCTTGCATGGGAGGGTGCTACTGATCCTACCTTTGAGGAAACTAGAAACTTTTCAGTTAGGGAAGTTGCACAGGGGTTGTGTCCTCCCTCGCAGCCCGGTGGGGTCAAGATTGGCTGGGTATCCCTGGTCGAGCTACCTATGTATTCTGAGTGTTGTACCCTTATCTGTTACAGCGAAGGTGTACTGGTTATTTATGTCAACGTGACACAAGCAAGAGTGATCAAAGTGGAGGAGGAAGCATCAATTGAAAAAGCGTAGGTGCTCCCATGGGGCATTTTCTTAATTAGTGGTTGATGTGGGAGAGCCCAGCCCATTGTGGGTGATCCTGGGCTATATAAGGAATCCCTCCCGACTTCTCCGAGGCCCTCAGCTCCAGGCCTCTCTAGCTTTTTCCTATCAACACAATTTAACAAACACCTGAATTCTAATTAAACCATCTCGAGTGTGCATTTCCTCAGGAATTTGATTTTATAAGCTCAAGTGACTTCTGTGCTTTAGAAAATAATGGTGTTGATGAGGAAAGATAGTGAGGCTGGAGCTGAGGGCTACAGCAGAGCTGGGACGGAGCCAGAGTCATCAGAGCCAGCATAGAGCTGGAAATGCCCTGACAAGGTCACATTCTGGGGACAGGACGAGCATGATCTCATGTTTGTCCACACCCATGACTAGAGCTATTGTAACACTAAACCAGATTCCTGGTGCAATTCTCCATCATCCATGCAGCTTTGTGATGGGGCCCTGCCTCAGCTTGGAGCAGAGCAGCAATGTAGATGGGGGTCACCCTGTTTGGTGTGGAAGTGATCCCAGGACCTGTAAATGATTGAGAGACTGAGGTGTGTGCATGCCAGTGGCCCACCAATGTGAGCAGGTAAAGCTGGTTGTCCTCGAGCTCCCTGAAGATCAGGGAAGCCCTAGTGTCTGAAGGAAGGAGACTGGGGCAGGTTCTTCTTTATCATCTGGATTCCCCATCCTGGCCTAACTGCTTCCTCTAGGAGAAGCAAAACAAAACAGAAGATGATGGAATCAGAATAGGCAAGCCAGGCTGAGATACCATTCCCTGTGGGACAATTAAAGAAATAAGTAATCTTGGAACACAGAGAAAGGAGATTTATTTGATGCAGCTGAACAATGGCTTCCAGAACGAGGGGTAAGGTAGGGTTGATGTCCTGCTCAAGGGCCGCAATCAAAGATGTGAGAGTCTCAGCGTAGATTGGTCTGCTCCGGAAGTACAAAATGCTCAAGGGCTTTTGCAAGACAAGTAAACGTGGCATGCATGGTATGCTGAATCAGAGCCCCAGTGGTAGCTACCAATGTCTAGCTGTGCATGGCTTCTATTGCCTGCTCTTCCCATCTGCCCCAGCTCAGCACATCCTCAGTGACCCAGTCAACTCCAAATGGAAGGACAAGAGAGATCTTACAGAAACAGAAAAAGACCAAGGTCCCCTAACCTGATGGGGGTACAGAGATGCAGTCCCATCTGGAGAAAGGCTGACTGTGACACTCTGGAGGATTCCAGTGGATGCCAAGGGCAGATCCAATGACTCAGGCCAAGGGGTTTAACAGACTGGAGCTGAAAATGTTAAGGGTAGAAGTGTAGTCAAGAGGTGCAGGAGGTACAGAATGGATTCTTGGGAAGCAGACGTGACAGGTGGATGACGTGTGGGGATGGAGAGGACCCAGTCCTGTGGGGCAGACAGTGGGAGGAGGGAAGGACACATTCACACTGAGCTCAGCAGGGTTAGGCTGGCTCTGAAGAGAACCAGGGAAGGCAGGGCCTTCAAAGGTGCAGGTGTGGCTGAGACCTGTGTGGGTTTATTCTTGGGACTCAGGTCCTGGCAATCTCTAGAACTGTGTGAGAAGGTAGTTGTGCAGATCCATCTAGAGAGGGAAATAAGTCAGAGGCCAGGAGGAGGTTTTCTATGGAAAACTGTTGGATCTCCAGGTCAAGTAAGATGTTTGATGCCACAGATGATATGAATACCAGGAATGATGGTCTGGGATGTTCTTGTCCTGCTCTTTCCCCTCTTCCGCTCTGCTTTCTCCTCTTACTTATTTTAGTTACCAGCTCAGTGATGGGAGGGAAAACATCATCCAGACAGAATACAGTCACGTTTGAAATACAGTGCAGTTACACACACTGTCTCGGTACCTTACTTTCTCCGTTTATTTTAGAAACAAAGGAGTTGGTCCAGGTAGGCAGCATCCCCACTTCTGCTAACGAAGACTCTGCCCAGAGAGGAGAGAGAGCAGAACTTAGAGAGGTGAGCCAACTGTGTGGAGCCACAGAGCTAGCTAGTAAGGGCTCCTTAATATTTATCTCGAACTCTTCGAATTTAGGCACCTGTTTGAATACTTTTCTCTAGAAACAAACAAACCAAACAAACAAACAAAACCCCCCTTTCAGGTATGCAAGTAACTAATTTTGAAAAAGTAAGCTGCTATTTTGTAATAAACAACAAAAAATTCTATCTTCCTGGCTTTTAGGAAGTTTCCAAGAAATCCACTTCCTGGTTGGCATGGCGGAGCTGGTCCTTTAATGTTGGAGAGAGGCTGAGCGCATCCCTGACTTCCTGTGAGTCACCATATCCTTTATTATCCAGTTTCTGTAGAGCCTTCTCAAAATCTACCCGTCAGGCTCATCATGGGCTTCAGAGACCCTACCTACTCAACATTTAACGTGTGGGTTTGGAGTCTTTCTGCTTCAGTTGTAGCTACTAGTGTCTGGTTCATTTTGACTTTGGGTTTCCCTCATAGTTTAATACCCCTGCTACGTAGTGGCAACCTTTTCATAACGCTTTGTATATCCTTTACATTTTACACTCAAGTAGCTTTCAAAAGTTTAAATCCAGAATTCTTCTTCAAGGAAATCTCCCAACCCAGGGTGAATAGTTGTATTTTTCACCAAAACAAGACAAAATATTTATTTGAAAAAAAGATCAGCTAATCATTTGTGGTTTGCTTAGTGGTCGGTAAGAAAACAGCCAGCTTTTATTTGACTAGGAAATGAAAAGTTTTAACATTTACCATAAAGAATTACCATGAACTTCATCAGGTGACTAAGATTCTACATTTCTCAGAAAAACTCAAAGGGATGATGTAAGACAGAAAACTCTGGACCCCAGGCTGAGGCTCTGGTAGCTCACTAGGCTCCCCACAAAGTAGGGACTCACAGCTCGCCTCTCTGTTGACCCCAGGCTGTCTGAGGGAAATGAACTACTGGGGGAAGCTGGGAGACATTCCTTTCCGGTCAGGACTGGTCCTAACTCTGAGATCCACAGAGACTTTGGACAGGGCATGCATTGTCCTTTGCTGGAGGGAAAGTCCTGGGGAGTTAGAAAATCTCTGACTGCAAACTAACTGAAGTACATTGATTCTTTCACTCACCACTGTGGCAGTGTCTTGAAGAATGTCTCTAAGCTCCCGACTCTCTGTGGGGACATGGGCTGTGGTGTAATGACACAGGGATAGTCCTTCCCTCCTGGATGGTGGGGCCATGTGTCCTGAGGGGCGAGAGGCTCTAAGTAGAGCAGAGGAGACTCTGCATTCCTGTTTCTATACTTCTATAGACAGTCGTTCATGCGGGAAGCCTTGCAACATCTGACCAACCAAAGAACTGGAAACTACAAGAAGCAACCAGGAGATGGCACCAAACAAGGCTTGAATAACCTGACTACCCTGTGGAGAAACATGGTCACCATGAAAACTGGAATGTGGTCGTCTGTGCTGGGTATCAAACACAAACGCAAACGTCATACCAGCCGTATGATTCTCAGAACGGTATTAGCTTGTCTAATACATGCATGTCGGCCCCATTCAGTCTGGTGAGTGGACTTACCAGTCTGGCCTCACCAGATATGGCCCGCTGGCCTGGCCCTGTGCCCCGTGTCTCATCAGCCTTCTCCAAAAGAAGGGGGACAATGGTCCTCGGAGTCCACCCACTACAGTGGGTAGCCAGGGTTTCCCTAATGTCCACATATCAGTTCCTCGTGGATGTTGCACAGTCTCACAGGGAGGGCTACTCTTTCTTGGGAGGCTGCAGAGGGTGGAAGGAAGTGAGACCCCCTACCTTTAGAGTGATCCCTACCTTTGCAACTCGACCTCCTGAATGGATCAAACTAGTCACTGTTCAGCAATTGCCTTGGCAAAATCTGATTACAAAGGGAGAAATATTTTGACAGTCAGCTGTGCTCAGTGATATGTGAATGGCACTGCCTGCAGACAGCCACCACAGACACATGTTAACACGTGTCAGGAGTAGCAATAAACTTACCAAATTCCATGTGTCTTGCATATAATGGCTGTCATATACGAACTTCATACAACTATCTGAGAGGGCCTGAAGAAGCTTCCGCCATACATGTGCTCCACATTTGGAAGACATAAATGCCAGGTGGAATGCAGAGAAACCCAATACACGGCAGACCAGGCGCCATCTAATTAACAGGGAATAGCTCAGACACCCGACCTTGGCTTTAGCTTCTGGCATACCAGTGAACCCAACTCCACTGTAGAGGGTCATGTAACACACACTCTGCTGACTAGGAGAACTCTAAAACCAGAGCAATAAAACAGAACGAGCTCATTTAGAGGAGTTGACAAGCCACAGAAGGGACGTTTACCCTTAGCTACCACCCTGTCTGCCTTTGCTGAAACTCAGGAACCAGGGACTTGCTCATCTGTTACAACTCATTCCTCCATCCACCATCTTTGTCTTAGGCCCCCAAAATAAAACACGCTCTGCCTTTTTTTTTTTGTATGAACCATGCTGAAAAACAAATATGGGAATTTATGTTTTTACATAGATAAGGAGACCAAATCCAGTATCTGTTTCTGCTCAGCTAGGATGAGAAAAGACTTATCATGTAGGCAGGTTCGGAATATTTCTGCCACCAGAGTGGCGATACTGTGTGCTGATGTAAGGCTTCTAAAGCCCACCCCTGCACTGATGGGTTCACTGAATCTTTTTCACTCCTGCCTCATAAAATAAAGTAAGTCCCCCTGGGGAGCAGAAGACTGGGAGATTCCCACTTTAACACCCAGTGGCCAGCTGTCAGTAAGGGACTTGCATCTAGTCATCGCCCAAGCCTCCTGTCTAAAATCAAGGTTTATTCTAAATTATGGCATTGCTGGATTCTCTGTGATGTTGGTTCGTAATTCAGGTCCCCGCTGTCATGCTCTGTGGTTATTTGGAAACTCTAGTGGCCCTGGTGTGATGGTCTACAGACAAACTCACCTGTCATATACTGCTGCAATTGAAGGTACCCAACGCCACTCAGAAGACCACACGGAGAGTTGTCTTCCCTACTCCAGTTCTCTCCCAGTTTCTCTCCCACTCAGTCAATGACTCTGTCTTGTCACTTCAAAGATGTTTCCTTTCTCCTCCACCTGACAGCTAGCTTGAGTTCATGAAAATACAACATGATCATGTATCCGATTCCCTTGGTCCTCTACGGTCTTCCCGTGACTCGGGGAGCCAAAGGTATCCCTGGACAGCTTCATCTCACTTGCTCTTTTTATAGCAGCTTCGTCTTGCTGTGAGGCTTTTTCCTGTGGGGCTGTAGAAACTCCTACCTCTGAGCTC
>JAMJFZ010000189.1:1827500-1890000 GCA_026225945.1 Cricetomys ansorgei
GCGGTGACTTCTGCAATTGTTCTGCACCTCACTTTTTGAGACAGTCTCTCCTTCCTGACCCTCCCTGGGGCTGAGATTGCAGGTCTGTGCTGGCACACTCAGGTTTTCATGGATGTTGGGATCTGAACTCAGGTCTTCATGCTTCATGGCAAATACTTTCCTGATGGAGCCATCTGCCCCAGCCCCTGGATGTTCTCTGTGTAGGATCTGAGGAAGGAATTCTCCGCTTCTCATCCATTTTCAATTGTTATATCACTGTGACCGTGAATTTAAGAAAAAAAAAAAGAAAGAAAAAAAGATAAAATGAGGAGCTGTTGTTCCAACTGCTGCTGACTCCTTACTAACGTTTATCCTCTCAGTTGGGCTTCATTGCTGGGATGAGTCTAACTTTGCTTTCTCTAAGTCATGCTGTGAGGTCACGATGCAGCCACAGAGTAAACTGGTTGCTGGGGAGGAGCAAGTTAACACACAGAGCACCAGACACTCCCTATTTGGTGAGGACAGTTCTAATCACAATTCCTACTTGTGTGCATCATAGAAAAGAGGTGATGTGGACCTCACTGAAATGTGTGCCTTCAACGGGGAACCATGAATTCTAGCAAGAGTGAGTAATTATCAAAGTAAACCCAATCCATGGATTGTTTCCTAGCTTTCTGAGTTGAGATTTGGCCACTTCTTCCTGAGCATGCCTACCAGGATATCACCAAACCAGGGGCTTCTCACCAGAATCCAGGCTAATCAACTTTTGGCTCAACCTCCAAAACGGAGGGCTGACTATCCCTCCACTCTTTATGAAGTCAATTTGTCCCAGCCATTTTCTTACAGTTATACCAAACTGACTGATTGGACTTGGTTGTTGTTTTGCTCAGTAATTTGCTGAACTTAGCAGATACCCACCATCTCAGGAGATACCCAGCATCTCAGCAGACACCCATCTCAGCAGATCCCCATCAACTCAGCAGACCCAGCATCTCAGCAGATACCCATCAACTCAGCAGACCCAGCATCTCAGCAGATACCAACTTCCTCATCAACCATTGCAGGGATTGGATCATTGTCAGCACAGGTGTGACACTCTGGGCTGAGGATGTAGCTTAGTTGGTAGACAGATGTCTAGGTACACAAAGCCAATTCCTAGCACTGCATAAATGGCATGGTGGCACCTACCTATAATCCTAGCACTGAGAGGTGGCGGCAGGGTGCACACCAAAGTCAAGGTCATTATTGGAACATGGCACATATGAAACCATTACTGTTTCAATAGGACATGAAACTGTTAAGTCCTCTCACTAATAAACACCATTATAACGTGTGGACTCTGGTTAAGTAAACCACACTCTACTGGAAGACCACAAATCCAAGAATATTTGGGCAGCACAAACTGGTCTTGGTGGTTTCAAAGATTAAAAGGATACATATTTGGATGAGTATTAATGGGGTGAATCTGGGAAGAGTTAGGGGGTGAATATGATCAAAACACATTGTATGAAACTCTAAAAACTAGTAATATATAAGACAATCCAGTAGTTGGCTTTAAGCGAGTACTTCTTTATCCAACGTGGAGAAATGTCTTTAGAGGTTGCAGACGCGGCATTAAAAACAAATGACAAGATGAGATTTCAGGAGACTATGAACTAATTTAAGCTTTTAAAATATAAAGTATAGACCTGGGCCCCAGAGTGTAATTTGTCCAGACAAAATTGCTGGGAATGTGCCTTCTCTTAACTCATTTTGCAACAAAACCCCAGCCTCTCTTCCCATCCCCCGCTGTCCATTTCCTGGGCTGGGTCCTTGGAGAGGGCTGGCTTGTTGTCCCTGCCTAGGGCTGACTTAGCAAGAGGAAAATGTGCCTGGCTTTTTCTGTCAGGGTCTCAAAGCACAGCCTTCATGAGCCCTGGAAAACGATGCCCAGCGGAGAACTCAAAAGTTTGCCATTCTGCGATTTCATGGCACAACTCCTGTCAAGGTATTCCTTTTCCAAATGACCCTTGGCAAGAACATTTTCCAGGATTTGTCTCTTCAAATTCACCAGAAACCAAAGTGTAAGCTGAAATGAAACTTTTAAGTGTCTGATGCCTTCTGCTTCTACCCTGTTAATGTGAAAACTGAGTCTTCCATGGCTGACTCTGTCTCCTCACCACCCACTTCCTCCTCAGGACCCTCTGTGAACCCAAGGTCCCTGTTACCCAGAAGCGCTTGCTTCCACAGCTCTCACCCCTCTGTGGCTGCTGTGCGGCCACAGAAGCATCTAGAAGCTGGTTAAGGAGGGAAGGCCCAGGTGCTCATCAGCTATGATGGTAGTCCTTATCTTTCAAAATTCTACTTGAAAAAGACTCAGGAAGAGTCCTGGGAACACCGAAGGGAAAGGCAATGCTGATAATCAGAGTCATTTATTTATTTATTTACTTACTTATTTACTTATTTGTTTATTTACTTATTTATTTATTTACTTACTTACTACTTTTATTGTAGGTTATGGGAGCTGTCAAGGAGTTGGGTAAAGCCAGTCAATATTGCTAGAAATTTTCTGGGGAAAAATTAATTCTAACTTCTGAATGACTTCCAAACCTTGATAGAAAAGACTCAACATTGACTCCTAGCGCTCCCACCCCACCCACCTCCAGTGAACAGCCATAGGGGCTCTGTCTTTGAGGCACAATCCACAGATCCTATGTTATAAACACAGGTGGGATGAGCTCTTTCCTGGGGAGGCTGGTGATTTATCCTGAAGATTTCAAATGTATAATAATAACCTTTCGGGGTGATTTTGGTGGGTTCCATGCTTCAGTGAGATACTAGACCGGAAGACTTCAAAAGCTCCTTTCAGCTGCAGCCTGAAACCCCTGGGAGCCCACTGTAGACACTGAAGCCTGGGTACTATCCATGAAATACTTCCTTCCAAGTGTAACACAGCCGGATGGGTTCCATCTCAGGACTTGTACATGTTAAGTCCCGTGTTGTTCTTTGGCAAAGGGGTCAGCCACAGGACTACTGAGGGTTCACATTGGGTTGGCTTAATTCAGTCATACTCTACCCTTCAGATTGGCTTTTAATTTCCTTCATCTGCTGGGTTTCCTTCTCATTATTGCCTCTCTCCACCGCACGAACCCTCTCACTGTCCTGCCTGCGGCCCTCTTAGTGGACACCGGCTCCCGGTGCTTGGAGGTACTGACACCTAGCAGCCAGCTGTGTGCTGCGGTTCTCAGTGGAGGCTGGCTCCCAGGGTTGGAAGCCGATCTTCGCACTCAGGTAGCTGCTGCCCGACCTCGGAGCCTTTCCAGCTGCCACGCTGTAGTCGTCAGCAAGGCCTGATCCCTGCTCTCAGAGCCTGGGCTCTGCTTGCCACGTAGCAGTTCTGGCAGGAGGAGGTTGAAACCCAGTGCGCTGGCGCTGCTCCCGGAGCTGCGGGAAATCTCTCAATGTTTGTTTTTGCTCTTAACAGTCAAAATTCTTTGACTCCAAAATGATTTCCAGGAATTACAGTATGAGAACTTAATATGTGTGCTTTTATTTTCTTCTTAAAAAAAAAAAAAGAAAGAAACCAAGGCAGAGGTCGTAAGTGGGTGTCTGTACGCTGGCGCGTCGGCTTTGAAGCTGGAGCATGTTTGCCCAGGGTCTATCAGACGGGCATTTCAGTTTAATGGCTTTTCTTCTGGAAGCCATTCAAGCAGTGGGAATACTGTTGGGATATGGTTGGGATATGAGGTGCAGGAAGAACTTGGGAGATGGCCCTGATTTTTCTTTGTCTCAGAACCCTCAGCCAAATGGTCTGGAGTTCCTCAGTGCCTGGTGTCAACTTTCCTCACTTTCCCACGTTGGCCTTACTGCAGTAAAAGGTCTCAAGTCTCCTGCCCTGACAAGCATCCCACCGTGACAGCCGACTCACCAAGCAGGACTGAGGGGTGTCTTGATGAGGGGTAATCTTGGACAGGGGCCCTTGGAAAAGTCGCCTGGCCACTTTCCTCTCTTTTTCTTTTCTTGGTTTTATGAAAATGCCACTTTCCAGGGGACCAGTCATCCACTGCCTCCACCCCCTAGGCCTCTCTTTGTCTTTTTCTCCTTTATTTATGTAGCTCTTCCTGCTCTCAAAGCTACGCGCCTCTGTTATTCATTGTATCTGTCTTATTTAATAATCTTTTCTCCCTAATAACAACACGTCTCTGGGAAGAAGACATTCATTTTCTCACCTGAATTTGTGTTCAAGGCCTCTGGAGGGGCTTGGTATGTAATGGCTTCCCACACATGCTTGTGAAAGAATTGGCTCACACCCAGAGTGGCATGATAGTCTGGGTTCTCCACCAGGGCCCAGTGAATGACTTTCACCGGCTTCCAGTTACGAAAAGGAAGTAGCTGTGATCTCAACTCGCAGGTGACGCAGAGAACGCCACTCAGCTCCAGTCTGAGCTGGAAATTGTCCACGTTGTTTCATTCAGAAGTCCTGAAACTCAGTAGGGAGCAGACAGAACCAGCTGAAGGGCGAAGGACAGGTGCTTCCCCAGAGAGGAAATTCAGTGGGTTGGCTGGCTCTTAGAGAAGTCCAGATCAAGTCTACTGATAAGAAAACTAAAACAACTGAATGAGCAATGCAGAGACTGGGTAAGTGAGAAGGGTAATGCTGAGCTCACAGTGATCACATCAGTGAAGGAGGAAGGAAGAGGATGAGGAGGGCAAGGGGAGATGGTGATGAGGGTACGAGGAGCTGTAGACACACCATTGACGGGGCACAAGACAATGCCATCTGTAAATGTCGAAAATAGGTAACTGACAGTTAAACTATTCTTCAACCACAAAGATAAGAAGAATTTTCAGGCAAACACACACTTAGGAAGAGATTTTCCTGTGTCAACCTCTACCTCATTGTGTAGTTCAGAACGTTCATCAGGCAGAAGGTAAATGAACCTAGGAACTCAGACAGTGGGGAGCCCACGGCAAACCAGGGCCGGCTTCTGCCAATGAGGGTTGATTCAGCTCCGATGGTCCTAAAATCAAGCAGAATTAAAACAAAATAGCACATGAGTGTTGTGGAAGTTTATTTTTAGTTATATTTAAAATAATTGTTTCCGTGTACTGTTGGAAAAAGAGATGCTCGGGCCTTGGCGTTTTGTATTGTCTGCAGGTGTTGGGTTTCTGTGTGTGTGTGCGGGGATGTTTGATTGCTAATGATCTGCACCTGAGGAGTTCCGAATAAAAACACCTGAGCTCAGATGCTTGGGGTTCCACTTCGAGGATGGTGCTTGCCATGACGGCAGTTCCCTCCGCTGAGGTCTGCCGGGGTTTGAGTCTATGAAAGTGCCTTCTTGTCTCTCTTGGTGGGAGACACAGCTGCCTAGCGACAGTTGTGACACACGAGGAGGGGTTGTGGTGGTGAAGAGCTGTGAGGTCCTAGTGGCAGCAAAATTAGGTGGGAAGGCACACATTACTCTCTGGATTATGCTTTAAAAGAAGAGTACAGAATGATAAAATTAGCACACTAGATTAACGGAGAAATAACCAAAGTATTAAAGGGAATATAATTGAGAGGTGATAAAGGAAAGCAAGATGAGAGGGTTTGAACCCACATATAGTGGGCAAGACATCACGGCACTCCATCAGAAATATTATTGGACTGAATTAGAACAGCAAAGAAAAATATTCAAAGTTCAAAGGTAAAGGAAGATATCGTAGGAAGGAAGACATTCCTAGCATCACTAGATAAGAAAGATGGTTTTATCATAAAGAAAAAAACCCAAAAATATCCTTAGAAGATATATTGGTTCTCTCTATAAATAAAATTTATATTTTAATCTAATAAAATTCTATTTAGAGCATCCAAAAGCGGTTTCAAAATACTCAAAGCAGACAGAGATGGACCCACAGGAAAAGGGGAGAGCCCAGGACCACATGGGAGCAATCTCGTGCTATAACTGAGGGGAAAGGCAAGAGAGACAGCAGCAGCCAAGAGTGGTGAGGGCCATCTGGGGTGAGGACTCCCCCGGGCAGACAACCCAGGCCTCCTGACCTCGGGCTGTGGAGCCACTAGGAAACACTGAGCGGAGGGGTCAGAACACAGGGTTGCTTCTTGGTTCTGGAGGTGGCACATATGACCAGAGAGGTGCCCTAAGATCAGAGCTCTGCTTGGTGACCTGGGGAGGGCGCTGCCCCACCTCCCTCCTCTCTCTGTCTTCTCACTGCAGTTCACAGGATGCAGAGGACCAGGAGCTCTGGGAGGTCTTTCACAGGAGCGTCGGCCACAGGTAAGTCCTTCATCACATGACCTCACCACCCACAGCAACAATGTCTGAACTTGAAGGGTGTTGGTGTTCTGCCCGCAGCACCCAGCACACGCAAACATGACACTGTGTGCAATCTGTTGAGAGCACCAGAGGATTTCTGCAAACTAACTGTGCTTATCCTGCTGTACAGCGCAGGAGTGGAACCTCCCAGGACTCTACATTGCCTTCAGAGTAGACATCACCCTTTCCTTTCCCACCCAGACCCAGCTCTGTTTCTTGCTCTTGCCTCATTGGTTCACCGAAGAGTTCTCTGAACTGACTCAGCAAATCACGCCTCTCCTCTAGTCTATGATGCTGTTATTGATGGCTGTGGTATTTCAGTCAACTTCCTGGTTCAGCTCAGCTTTGCCTCTCCGGCCTCTCTTTGTTAACCTCCTCTCCAGCTCCATGGTGTCAGGAAAGGACGCTGCCATGCCCTGCTGAGCCCTGTAGAACTCTTCAATGCCTCCCCACATTGCTCTGGCCTCCTGCTAAATCAACACCCATTCTGCACTCATGGTAGCAACCAAACCCGCAGCACCGGCCTTGCCAGCTTCAGTGGTGTCTGCTCTGTGCATCTAGCCAATGTCAGCTCTCAGCTCACCACCAGCCTGCAGCAGTGTGGTTCACTCTGTGGTGCTCATCCACGCTGGTTCTGTGTTGGTTCCCTGACCCACTCGGCCAGTTCCAGCTCCTGGTGTGTGCCTGGCCTCCACTCTGGTAAAGTCCTTCCTCTTCACGCCTTTCACCGCTGTCCGTTCCTCTGCTGCTGGCTCTCCCTTCCACTTCTCCTCTTTCCCTCTCCTCCTGCGTTCTCCTCTCTCTCCTTTCTCCCTCCCTCCCTTCTTCTCTCCACCTCTCTCCATCTTTCTCCATCTCTTCCCATCTTTCTCTCCATTTCTCCATCTCTCTCCTCCCTCTTCTCCCAATTTCTTTAATTTCTCCTTTTCCATCTCTCAACAACCTTCTCTCTTCCCCTCTCTACCTTTCTCTCCATTTCTCTCTCTCTCTCTCTCTCTTTTCTAAGTCCCTCTCCCATTTATCCCTCTTTATGAAGGCAGGGACTCTAGGCTCCTAACTTACAAGTTTCTTCTACAATAGAGTTGTTTGTAGGACACTCTCGGAGAATTCTTGTTAAATGGTGAACTTAGGATGCTCTGTGTCATTCGGGGATCCATGAACAGATAAACACAGTCGGCATATTGAGGAGCAAATCCCATGTGTGTTCTTCATTAGACCTTTGTAGTAAAGACATTCTTATGGACGTGTAATCATGTTTTTCTCTCACACACACATCTGGGTCCCTCATTCCAGACATTTCTGCCAGAGAAAGCAATTGTGTATGAAGGCTTTGGCTGTTTCTCCCACGACACAGCAGTGGTAACTTCAAAACATTCAGCTACCTTAAGCTGCATTTGCAGAGAAGCTGAGATCCGTGCATTCTGGATATCCTGACAGAGGAATAGTGATGTGCCCGTGTCTAACGTGAGGGTCTGTGTAGGATGATCGGGTGGCGTGTAGGATGATCGGGTGGCGTGTAGGATGCAGGTCCCAGCGTGGCTCCCGCAGCCTTTTTTAGGAGCCATTGGCTTCATGTGTCACTTGCTCAGATCAAGATGTTTCCGTCCTCTGCAGCCATGGCCTCTGGGGATGACAGCCCACAGGTCCCCGCATTCTCTACTACGGTTATTCCAGGAGCAGCCTCTAGCTTTCTTGTTCTTGTTCTGCCAACACGCGGCCTGTTATTTCCACGGGACATGCTCACAGGTGGACAAGGAGTGCACGTGTTAGTGCTGCTGAGAGAGCAGCTGCACCGGGGACCCGTGCATCCCCGGCACGGTGGAAGGATGGCAGCAATAGGCACAGACTTTTGTCAGAATGTGCTCTGATGGGCACCTGTGCTGAGCCATGATAGGTCGGAATTCAACCCACCTGCTTATGTGGCTTTAGGCAGTGGCTTTCCCACACCGTGCCCATTCTAATGCCAAGCTGCGAGTGAAGCCATGTTTACTGGGAGAGAACACTCTGCTCTGCTTCTGAGAAGCAGTCCCAGCTGATATTTCAAGGCTGGATACACTTTCACAAGTCAACAGTGCTGTCCTGTTGGGACTTCATGACCCAGCTGGCATCCTACCAGTCCTTGTGTCTGTGCGTGGACCACTAGCATGTCCTTGATCGCTTGCTTGCAAGGCTGTCGGCAGCCCTAAGGCACCCAGGGGCAGATGTTGTCATTAAGGAAAGCTTGGCTGGATATATCTGAAGTTATTTATTTATTTATTTAAAGATCAGAAGATTGAAGTCAGCATCAGTAGTGCTTCAAAATGAAGGACACTGGGGTGATTGAAGGGTGGCCCCGGAAGCAGCATCTTCCCTCCTGCACCTTTTCTCACTGTAGTCCCAGAGAAGATGCTTCTTGTCTCTACAAGGGAAGCCAGGACAAATTGTCATGCTGCCTGTGTGATACAGGTGCATCTGGGATGGCACCCTGCCATTGAGTCAGCCAGGCCTTACATGAAGAGGAGTTTGGAGACACAGCCAGGAACAAATCCTTCATTTGTGGGTTCCTGAAATTACCTATGCTCACAGAGCCACCATGGGCATGACCCCTCTGCTCTCAGAGATACCGCCCCATGAAGGCAGTATCCTATCTATACGCTTTGTGTTAGGAAACATAACCCATCCCATTCCCATGGCAGATCGCCAAGGTGTTCAGAGTTCCTTTTTCATACAATTTCAATTACCCTACTTTTACCACTCAAGAATAAAATTGCTGCACATCAGAACTGGAAATTTTTCTTTCTGGAAGTAAGAGGTGTTCATAGAGGCCCTGTGGCCACTGATGTCCCCAGATCTACCTTAGAAGCTGGCCTCCACCACAGGCATCGACCCCCCCACAGGTGTACTTTACATGTATGGACTGTGTGCTCCAAGCGCTTAAGGCTTCCAGACACCAGTCTTGACCTCGGCTGGCTGACTGCTCAGTGCCTTGAAGCCACATCAGCTGGTTTGACTACATGAGTTACCTGACAGCTCAATGGTTGATCTCCTGAGCTTCGCGTGAGGGCTAAGACTTTCAGCAGTGTGTGACATGGGCAGACCTTGGGAGAAGATGGTGGCTCTTGAACCAAGTCCTAGCAAAGCACTGTGTCCCCAGTGTGCCCACTGTGTGGGCCTTACAGGAAGTAGCTCGACTCAGGATTCTTGCCTGACTATGTCTCCACACCCTCCTGCCTGCTCTTTGTTGTTCTTCACCTAGAGGGGCTTTGCTGATATCAGCTACATCCTCATGTCTGAACCATGGTGCCAGCTCCAGCCTGCATTTAAAGGTGGACCCCCACCACAGGGCTGAATGTACGCTGCCGGTCATATGAATCAGAAAAGCAAGACTTGGAAATTGTAGACATTATAATTTTGAAAATTTGCTTCAAAATTTAGGAGGCAGTAATTGCTTAATGATAATCATAGAAAAAGTTTTGCCTTAAAAAAAACCCACCCAACACTTTAGTTTTCTTGTAGTTTTTCACGATGAAGAATGCAATCGATTCTTTTCACAATTCCCACTTTCTAGTAAAAAGCTCACCTTTGTATTTATTCTCGTGGTGTTGGCTCTTAATGAAGAATGGTTGTAATGGCTGCTCTACAGTTTACCAGACAATTCCCAAGTCTGTGTCACTCCTAGCGCCATTTGATGATCATCGTTTCTATTGGATATTCCTAGTTCTCTGTACGGTTAAGAAGTTGGGTTACATTTGGACACTTTGTTAGGAAACTCTGGGGGCTGATTAAACCCCCCGGAGGAGGCATTTTGATGGCATTTTGGCGGCCTGTTGAAGCCAACCCACCCACTGCCTTGCTGCTGCGCTCACACCCCGTGTGTTCCGCCCCTGATGCTTTCTCCTTGCTCTCTGGTTAAAGTCTGGGATTTTCCTTCTTCTCAGTCACATGCTTGATGGCATGTCTCTCTCTTCCTACCACAGTGGCCCGTTTTCAGAGTTTGCCACTTCACTTCCGTGGGAGAAATTTTAACTGTATCACAAAATAATTGGCACAATGCTCTTCAAAGCACGTTAGTGTGCTAGCCCAGATAAAGATATCCTCTTCCTATCTGGATTTTCAAGCTGGATAGTGGCACATCCACAAAGTGCCTAAGAATTCTGAACGACACACAGATAGGTTTGAACATGTGCTTTGTGGATATAGTAATTGATATAAACTTCCAGTTGTTCTTCTCAGAAGGCAAAGGCATTCCTGCATCTTTCGCGTTATGAGTACACGGCCATTCACAGCTAGGATTGCTTAAGTCCTGACAGTTCATGAAAGCAGGGGCAGCCTGACATGACTTGCTAGTAAGCCTTCAGTGCCAGTTTAAATTCTGGGTTTGTTTTCTCTGTGCATGTTAATATTGCTTCACACTGTGTAAGATCTTGCTAAGGAAAAATATATTAGTTGAGCACCAAGATACTTAAAAAATGAATAAAAGATGTTCTAAGCTCATAAAATCCCGTGTAACTTAGAACATATGTTTAGAAGATGACAAGAGCGTGTGTTGATTTATGGAGACAGTTTGGGAATGTGATAGCTTTAAGAATATTTTTATTGGGCAGTTTTGGCTGTGTTTCTGAAATGTATATTCAGATGCTTTTGAAATATCTCAGGTAACAGATAGTCCGAAGTGTGAGTCCAAGTGGGTTTTCCATAGGCTCCTTCCAGCAGGTCCCCTGTGGGAAATTTCTCACTCTTCCCTACTGGTTGCTTTGAACATGCCTCTCTACCGGGGGTAGGTCATTTCTCTGTCTGGAAAATACTTTTTAAAAAGCAAAACAAAACTCATGTAGCTTCTGGAAGGAGGCCCACGGAATGGAAAGCAAAAGGCAGATACTATTTAACTTGTCAAAACAGTCCAAGTGAAGTTTGTGACCCAGAAAGACAAGTTGTAGGTCAGCCATCTTTCAGGTATATCCCCTTCTTCCTGGAGAGCCTTTGGCTTCTAGCTGTCCACTAAGCTGTTAACAGGGATTCGTTCCACTCTGTCAACAGCATGCATTGCTCACATTCTGTGTCTCCATGGACAGCAGCTCCCCACCACTGCCCACAGTGACGACATACAGGTGAGGGAGGCTCTCCGCTGCAGATCTACCCAACCCAGAGCTGGCTACAGATATTCACTTGCCATCTGTCCCTTCTTTCTCTTAGAGCTTCAGATCTTGCTGTACTTGGTAAACTGGCAAATTCATGCTATCATGATCATCACAAGGCCAGTTAAGCTCCCCTGAGGGTCCTTCCTTCAGGCCTAGTAGGCCTGAGCTGTAACTGAGATCTGAGTGGACAGCTTCTGTGGAGATCCTGGATGTCTCATCCAGCAGAAAGACCCAATGACAGTAAGAGACTCAGGTTCTTCTGCCCTGACTGCAGCACTTGAGTGGATCTGCTCCGCCGTGACTGCCTGTGACATTCATGTCACAGGCGTCTCCAGATGTGTAGATTCATGAGCTCACCATATTCTACAACTAAAAGTCACTTTCCACCAAGTTTACAATTTGCAAATCACTAATTTATAAGTAAATCACTTTTGCATTAACACAATGTTAATGTGGGCCCTGGTAGGCTCAGCTGCCCAGACCTCTCCAGACAGGGCCTAGTGTTTACACACGAACTAATTCTATCTTAGCAGTATTTGAGGTAGTGAGTAGAGTTGCTGGTGGTCTGAAGACATGGTTGTGGGGACTCCGGCCAAGCTGCCCCATTTGGCTACCCTGTGTTGTGAGAGCAGCTAATTGCCCACCCTATTTCTGGATATATGCAACATGCATTACGTATCATACGTAATGTAAATCCTATTGTTTGAGCTACTTGATGCTTGACTCAAGCATGCTCATCTCCAGCTATGCATTATGGTGTTGGGGGAAGGTCGGTTAAAACCTGTGATTATCTCCAACAGAGTTGTTGAATGATGAGATATTTCCAGAATAAGTAACACTGGATAGTCTGTCAATGAGGACTCAGATGAATCATAAAGATTTTTACTATTGAAGAATTTTTCTGTTTAATTTAAAAATGATTAAATTATGTTTGACTATCTGGATGTATTATGCTTATTCGTTGATTAGTTCTGCAAATCTTTATTGAATATTTGTTACATTTTAGACAGTGCTTAAGCCTGAGGTGCATTAAAAAAACCATTTCTGTCTGTGCTTATTTATGTAATCACATCCTTAATATGCAGAATTATAGGCAAGTGTGATACTGAGCCAGTCGTCAGCAGTACAGGCTCCCCGGTCACAGGCAGCCAGCATACTGATGGGCTGCCCTGCTAGTTGGGATAATATTATTCACCAGGCAATGAAATGAGACAAGTCACATTGAGATGTAGACCACACTGCTAAACAAATAACTCAAAATATTACAGTGTGAGAGAGAACTCAGATGAGATGTCATATCCAATAGAAATACAAGATGAAGTACTCTGTGGGTAGAAAGGACTGTGTGTTTTCCTAGGGTCAGGCTTGGAGCAGGAGGCAAGGGAGAGGCATTTTCAAGGATGGAGGTGCTTGTGGGGGGGCAGCAGTTCTGCTACCAGGACTACACTGTTCGTCTCACATGTGCGGACCTGCATTAAAATGGTGAATTGTACTCTCCAGACATGTGGAATTGATTTCCTGTCAATAATACCTAATATGCTTGCTAAAAGTATAATAAGACATACTTTACAGAGTTGATAACTATCTGTAGAAATGGATGAGATGTTGGAGAAAAGAATGAGGGAACCAACCATACATCATGCACAACGGAGTACTGTTTTGGTAAGAACTGAGTCTTATCTTCATGAAGACAAAGCTGGAGACTTCATTGACAGGTTGACTTGTTAATTAATCATTTGTCTTCTACAGGGTGCTTTTAGCCAGACTGATTGTTCCATTGACAGCTGAGCTGTCTAACTGTGGTCTGATTCTGTTCTCAAGGGGAGTGGGGCTTTGTTTTTTGCCTAATTTAACATTGATTGGAAACTTGGTCTAGTGGATCAATGCGAGCAAGTTGCCAAGACAGGAAGCCTTTTCTTATGCTTCTTCTCTTTCATCTGGACACACTTTCAAGACCCAGTTGTAAACTGTGTTATCTGAGGAACTATGACACTGTCAACAACGCACAGTTATTCTGTAGAAACAGAGCCCAAAGCCAAAAAAAAAAAATCCATGAAATGTTTGGAAAAAATAAAAATAACGATTCTGCCAACCTGGACGGGCAGGAGAATCAGGTGGGCAGGAGGACGGGCAGGAGAATGCAGGTGGGCAGAGCGGTGTAGGAGAATCATCACTAATCTGAATGCAAAATCCAATAGAGTTTAATGTCATTCAAAACAAGCAAACACAAATACTGTAGCTTGTGGGTACAACGGATGAAGTAGAAAGATTTATGTACAAACTAAACCAAGTATTACAGTAAATTTCTAAGTCTAATAATCCAACTTATGAACAAGGCAGGAATTTATTAATGAAGGAGATAAGATTTTAAAAGAATTCTATGAGACTTGAAGTATAGTAAATGAATTTTTTTTGTATTATGAGAACTACAAAAGAGAAAATAATTGAAAATCAAGTAGGTTTCAAGCAAAGTAATAACTAAAAACTCCCAAGTCTTGGGACAGATATGAATATCAGATTCAGGAAGAGTCAAAGGAGTTAAAAATAGCCTCAATCCATAAAAGTAGTCAAAATTTCAAGAGTCAAAGACAAAAAAGAGTTTTAAAAACATCAAGAGTAAAGTGTCAAGTATTATACAGAGGAATCTTCACTAGACTAACATTAGATTTGTCAGTAGAAACCTCACAGGTTAGAAGATATTCATAAGATTATATTCAAAGTCTTAAAAGCAAAACATCATATTTACAAAAGTGCAACAATCAGTGAAGTGATTCTGCAGAAGTTATGTATTTTTCAGATTATCAAAGCCTAAGAAATTGATTGCTACTAGGATGACTTCACAAAGAATGCTAAGGAATTTGCTGCAGCTGGATGATGGTGTGCATGCCTTTAATCCCAGCACTTGAGAGGTAGAGGCAGGTGAATCTCTTTGAGTTCTAGGCCAGCCTGGTCCACAAAGTGAGTTCCAGAACAGCCACGGCTATACAGAGAAACCTTGTCTCAAAGAACAAAACAAAACAAAGCAAACAAACAAAAAAGCAAAGCAAAACAAAAACAACAGCAACAACAAAAGGAATGTGCTTCAAGAGGAAGTAGAAGGATCGTAACACCATCATGATGTGAAAAATAATAAAGCTTCCTGGAAAAGCAGGCTGCAAGTGTGGGGAGGGAAAAATAACCAGTCAGACAATCACTATTACCCCCAAAGCAACAAATAAGCAAACTAACAAAAACACCAAATTACAAACATGGACACTAAGGGAGATTTAATGAAATAATGACCTTACAAAACAATAAAAAATAATTAATAAAACAAAAGGATTAAAGTCCTATTAATACTATCCATGAATTTAAACATTTAATTCCATAGATCAAAAATGTATTAGACAAATACATTGCAATAAATCGAATGAGAGCAGCTATGTACTGCCTACAAGAAACTCACCTCACTGGTAGAGAGTCACACTGACTGAAAGTGAGGAGAGAGACATCCAAGGGAACAGAACCTTGAAGTGAGTAGGAGATAGTTCTATCAGATAAAATGGACTTCAGGCTAAATTGTTAAAAGATGTCATTCAACAATGTCAGAGTGTTAAATTCAGCAAAAGGCTATAAACAATCGTGAGCACCTGTGCCCAGTCATCCAAATGCATATAGCAAATGCTATTTATTGACAGATCTAAAGGGAGAAAGAGGTTCCTGCACAATAACAAGTAAGATTTTCAATATTCAAGTTCAGCAATAGATCATTCAGATATAAAACAAAACAAAACAAAAACCACATATGGGTATCTACAGAACACTTCCATCCATCCATGGTTTCATAACATATGTCCTTATCAGTGCCTGTGATGTTTCCCAACATAGATAGGCCCAAGTAATGTCACAGTCAATAAAATTTTAGTAATTAAAATCATGTCGTGCATCTTCTTTTATTTTATAGAATAAAATTGGAAGTCAACAGGAACATCAATGAAAATTATACAAATATATGAAAATTAAACAATATGCCCTTGAATGACCAATGGGCTAATGGATAAATTTAAAAAAAGAATTCACAAAATTATTATAATTAATGAAGATGAAAATGCATCTGACCAAAACACACGGAATAAGAAAAAGCAGATATAAGAGTGAATATGTATGTGAATGCAGAATAATGAATACGTATATCAGCAAAGAAGTGTCTTACTCCAAACACTGGTAAACTTGCACAAACCATTACTTAGAAACATAGATTTAAAAAACTCTTTATTGCACAAGAGCCATCTAGAAACCTAAATCACATACATCTCGTCCAGGCTCTAAGGACGCCTGGGCTGGCTGCTGTGTCTTGGTCTGGTCTTTCACCCCTGCCTATGAGGATCATCGTTGCTGCTCAGTCCTCTCCCTTCTTGAGCATCTGCTTCCAGTCTGGCTGCGTCCTGTCCTCTAAGGTGTTTCTTTCCTTCAGTGTCAGGGCCTTGGCCTCTGCCTCCCTATCTCTCTCCCCACTTCAACTCTTGTTAGGCTGCTCTTCTCCTGAATTGGACTTTTAAATTCATTGGAAAAGTGACTTTATTGGCCTTGCCCACAATTATACCTGAATGTCTGCTGCACAGTAGGCATTTAGTAAATTATGACAGCGTGAGTGAACACAGTCATCATTTCCAGTGTCTTAGTTAGGGTTTTATTGTGTGAAGAGACATCATGACCACGGCAACTCTTATTTAATTGGGACTGGCTTATAGGTTCAGAGGGCTAGTCCATCCTCAGCGTGACAGGAAGCATGGTGGCATGCAGACAGACGTGGTGCTGGAGAGGTAGCTAAGAGTTCTACATCTGGATCGGCAAGCAGCAGGACGAGAGAGTGACACTGGGCTTGGTTTGAGCTTCTTAAACCTCAAAGCCCGCCCCCAGTGACACACTTCCTCCTAATAGTGCCACTCCTATGGGCCTATGTGGGCCATTTTCTTTCAAACCACCACATTCAGGATTGACAACGGTACAAGCTGTCTCATGGAGAATGAGCTGTGGGAGACATTCCAGTAAGCGATGAAGCGATAAGGAGGCACTAGGTAACACCGAGCGCTGTGGGAACTTCATAGCCACAGTCTTTAGGAAACCTGTCAACGGGTGGTGCTGAGGGGCTCAGGGCGAGAGTAGCTCAGATCCTGAGAGCCATCGCACTACAACACAACCCACACCACAACACAACCCACACCACAACACAACCAACACTACGTGACAACACACACCATAACACAACCCACACCTCAACACAACACACACCACAACACAACACACACCACAACACAACACACACCATGTGACAACACACAACACAACACAACCCACACCACGTGACAACACACACCACAACACAACACACACCACATGACAACACACACCACGTGACAACCTACACCACAACACAACCCACAATACAACACAGCCCACACCATGGCACACCTCACACCACATGACAACCAACACATAACCCACAACCCAACCCACACCACAACCCAACCCACACCACATGACAACCCACACCACATGACAACACACACCACAACACAACACACACCACATGACAACACACACCACGTGACAACCTACACCACAACACAACCCACAATACAACACAGCCCACACCATGGCACACCTCACACCACATGACAACCAACACATAACCCACAACCCAACCCACACCACAACCCAACCCACACCACATGACAACCCACACCACATGACAACACACACCACAACACAACCCACACCACGTGACAACACACACCACAACACAACCCCACAATACAACACAGCCCACACCACGTGACAACCCACACCACAACACAACCCACACCACAACACACACCACACGGCAACTCACAGCACAACACAGCTCATAATACAACACGACCCACATCACAGCATAGCCCACACCATGATACAATCCACAGCAGATCACAACCCACACACAGCACAAGCCATGTCATGGCGCAATCTATACAACCGAGGGCCATCAGAAGTTAAAACCAGGAAGGTCTGGGGACCTGACCTCGGTCAGCTCCTGGACCTCAGCTGCAGAGCGGCACAGGGAGAGATGCCTCTCATTGCCACCCAGAACCCAGCTCTCTGTAGCGGCTGCTGGTGGCCATCACCCCCACTTTGCATGTGCTGTCTAGTCTTTCTCGGCGGTCTGCGAGCTGTCTGAGGAATACCGTGCCTCATGGTTTGGAACAGCCACATTAATAGTTATCATATGTGACTTCAAATTATTTTTATCTTGGAAAGGAAAATTTTGACCAAGAAATCATTACATATTTATTTTAACATTTCGTGAGTAGAAACACATTTTCTTTGTTTTATTTTGCCCTTCAGCATTTTGGAAAAGTTGAGAGGAAAAGGGATTTAGAAGACATAAAAGGGAGAGATTTTCTTTTTTTTGGCTTTAAATATGTTGGGAGTATTAAACTTTCAATTCTTTTGGAATCTAATCAGAAATATCATTCTGAGTCTCCAACCCTGTTAGTCTCACCATGATGGAGTCCAGCCTTTTCTGTGATGAATTGTGTACTTGTGTTCCTGAGGAATTCCTGCCTGCACCCCTGTAAATCTCAGAATCAAGCCGTCCTTTGGGATCTCTGTGAGAAATAGCAGCAGCCGCAACAGGCCACTGTGACCAACCTGGTGCTTTCTCCTGGATCACCAGCCCTCTCGTGAGCTAGCTCACTTGCTCCAGCATCTGTGTTATCTAGGAACTTAAGATCTTTATTTTAAGAAAGTGAAACTGAGGCTGGGAAAACATAACTAATAATCTAAAATGTACCTAGACCTCAACACTTTATCCCACAAGCCTCTGCTATGGCGAAAAGCACCAGGATGACCAATGAGCAGAGTAAGCTGGAACAAATCTATCTGAAAGAGCTGGCTGACGCGAAGGAGCGCGGGAAGGCAGACCCTGGGACCCTCCGAACAGTGGCGTGGAACCCGGGCGAAGCCCTGAAGGACACAGGGCTTAAAAACCATCAAACCTCCCTGGCAGCAACAGGCTCTGCAGTAATTCCTATGCAAGGGAAGTCTGTTTCTCTTCAGCACGGGCCGGAACCTTCGAACTTCCCCTGTCAGACTTCTCTGTACACAGAGGAAGCCCCATTCCGACACAGCTTTTCAGCTTCAGTCGTGTCTCCCACGCGAACCGAGGCACGAAGCGCGGGCGTGGCGCGTGGCAGTCTTCCCTGTGACCACTCTCTTTCCGGCTTCATTTCCTGTTCCTCTTTCCATCCTCATGCTACATATCCTTACTGGGCTCTGAAAGGATTTAAATCCTGTTTTCATTTCGGGGCCTGTAAGTCTGACTCCTGTGTATCACCCTGTGTATGCGGTAACTGGACCCATATGCTCATTTGTAATTCCTTGCGCTGTGCATGCGGCTCCTTTGCTTTAGAATTCAGTGGAAGGATTTTCTTTACTCCTGGCTCTCGGAGCCACACGGTGTATAGCAGGAGAAAGTGACCAGAAAAAAAATACACATTGATTGTCTTCTGATAACGATGATTGGAATAGTGCTTAATGTACAATTTGATTACAAATACTTTAAATTCTCATTCTAAAATGAAACATGAAGTCTACCTTTCATCAAGGGGTTCACATAGTAGGCCAGGGGGCGCCTCCTCAGAGCCAGAAGACTGAGCAACGCTGAGGCCTCAGTTATGTGCAAGTCCTATGTAACTCTCAGAGCTGTGTGACCACACCCAAAACGATGTTTCTCTAAGAGGGCAAACTGTTCTCCTGCCTGTCATGTCTGGAGAGCAACTGAGATCACTGTTTCTCAGCCTGATGGTGGAGCGAGAGCTCAACAACGTTAGACATTCATTGGCAGGCTGAAGCACATCTCAAGAGGTCTTCCCAAGGCAGGGAAGAGTCCTCACAGTCACTGCAGGCTGCCTCAGAGGAGACAGACAACCGGGCTCAGAGGAGTTACAAAGACAGGGTCAGTGTGATGGACAGCCAAGCTTAGCAGAGTTTGGAAGGCACAGAAAGGATACCTCATTCTTCGTTGTTTGAGGGAAAATATTATTTCCAATATCTGGAAGATAAAGAAAATAATGTTTATCCCAACGAAACGACCTTTGAGCCGATGGTTCTAATAGGCTACTTGTGCAAGGTTGTACTCTGTGCCTGGTCGTAAGGCCCAGGAAGTCTCACTGTTGAAGTGTGTATGTGGCCTGTTGGATGGGATTGTTTGTAGATATTTCAGTTTTCTTTGTAGTTGGCCAACAGCCGCTGTGGTTTCGAATGCTTTGGAATTAGAGGAGCATTTAAATGCTCCCGTAACTGCCACGGATGAGTCCTGAGTGTCGCCTTGCTCAACACTGCTGACCCTCATAGTTTTCTCTCCTGTCACCTGTTTTCTGTGCGTGTGAACCTCGGGACACGGCACGCATCTTTACCTCTTGGACCCAGGAAGGCAGAGCTACGCCTGTAGCTGGCCCACATGTTTCAACTCCCAGCATTGGGAACCCCTGGGTTTTGCTGTCTTGCTCCAGAGACAATAGCTTTTTGGGTAGTGTGATGACTCTTAGTATTTTCTCTGTATAAACGAGAAATTTCTTAAATTGGTTTTGCTGTAAGACAAATATAGTCTAGAAAATAATGTTATGCTGATGAGATACATTTAAAAAATTCATTGTATTACAATTTTCAGAATGTTGCAATGCCAGAGATTAAAGGCCAAAACCTTACACACACACACACAAATTCTCATTTTTTGATGATGCATTACAAACAAAAATCAAAAAATTCTCACAATTCTTTCAAAAGCAAAATTAATATCCGTGTTTCTAAATGTGTTTTTAATAAATTCTCCAGGGCTCTGGGAGCTCCAGAAGATTCTAACAGAGCTCTTCACACTGTCATTATGTTGTGTGGGAGCAGCCCTCGGCGCTCAGAGAAAGGACGGCGGATATGTGTGTTCACACAGCAGCCCCACAGAAAATGTGGGTTTGGAAGGCTCTTGGGCGCCAGCTTGCAGTGGAAATTCTTGCTCCTTTACTAAGGACAGCAGGAAGGATCGTTTGGATTCCGAGTGTTCCCCACTTCCCAGAAGATTCCTTTCCTTTGTTTGTTTTTAGTGGAATGTTACTCTTCCAAGGCCCTGTGGGAGCAGAAGAGGAGAGAGCGGCTGGAGAGACTGTGGTGGGATTCAAGAGCAGAGGCACACTCGTTTCGGAAGGCTTCTCTCTCCCTTCCTTCCCGTCAGTAGAGACAGTTGCTGCTTCCCGCTCTGCTCTCTCCAGCCCGCCATGTCCTTTGACTCCTCCTGCCAACACCCTAATATTTAATGGATTTATTAATCACTTCGGAAATTTAAAAGAGACTGATTCTGCTCTTCGTAGATTCTTTGAGCTGCCCACTTCGGTGTGTCTAAAGAGAAACATTTATTTTCAGTACACGAGCCGATCGGGAGGGTCTCTTAGAATAATGTGCTGTTTCCAGCTCAGTAGGAGCGGCTGTTCCCACGTCAGCTAACTCAGCATGGCGTGGCGAAGAGGATCTGCCGTTAGCGTGTTCTTGGAATATCCGGCAGACTCTGGAACTAGGCAGCCGCTATCGTTTCACCAACTGGCAATTTTATATGCGCCCTGATTGAGTCCGAATGGTGTGGGATTAAACATACTAGTAACTTCTTAGATGAGGCTGTCCTGGAAGATGCTGCCTTCAGCCATTTACTGAAGAGCTCAGAAAGCTGGAATTTGGTTACGACCGATGCACATTATTTCGAAACATTGAAAATGCTTCAACAAGTCAAGGGATAAGCCACTCAACAGAGACCTCTGAATGGTACAGCACTAGCCAGTTCTGTGTGAGTCTTGGTGTGATCCCCAGTCCATACAGAAGATCACATCCACACCACACAGAATAGTGTGACCGGTAGTATCTTCACGTGCTTGTGAGATGAGTTAGTACATAATACTGATTGTTCTAGAGCTGTTAGGGTCACAGCCTGGGCTCTGGCAACCATGAGTCAGACTCAGCCGACATACTCAATAGGCTAATTAAAGGAGCAACAATGAAAAGTCAAGAAAAGGTTTATTCAATGTGACTGCATTGTGAAGAAGGGCACAGAGGTCCAGTGGACCCTCCTGCACAAGTCTGACTTCATTTTTGAGGTCCTGACACGAGGTTCAGGTTTAAATGGAAGGACAGAGGCATGCGTGCCGTAGCTAAGCAGTTCTGGCCAGGTGTAGCCCTCCCACCCATCATTATTGGCTCAGCTCCGGTCTCTCCTTCCAGGTGATCTGAAAAGTTGTCAGATGGCCTGGTGTCTCTTTCCCTCTGTCTGGTTCCAGGCTTCAGTCTTTTCCTTCTCCCAGAATGAGACTCCTGGGAGATTCCAGTTTCCTGGAAACTGTTGTTTCAGTAGACTGATGGTTTAAGGAAAGGACACTGTGTCTCTTTAGGGAATCTTCCTTCCTGACAGTATGGTTACCTCATCTTTAATGGAAGAGTGCTTAACAATGTGTGCCCCGTGCTGGGCTGTGTCAGAGCAGAGGTGGTGGCCAGCTCATAGATGGAGCCGTGTGAAATGCATATGTCTCTTTCCTTCCCCTAGGAATTCATGTTGTTTTCCCCTTACCATTCTTATTGGTTCAAAAGTCATCCCGTACTTTCTGGGATGATTTTAGAAGAAAAACTAACGTGGCTATCATTTCAGACTCAGGATGTGGAGGTGTTCAGAGGAGGGGCAAATATTGATACCTCTTTTAACTTCTTAGCTACCTATCTTCTGACGTGTGGTGTGGCCCCTACACCTGTTTGGAGAGATTAGGGCTAGATTTTGTCTCCGTTCTTGTCAGAATTTTAATGGTAGGGTGAAGTAGCCAAGAACTCTCCTTCTTCCAATGTGATGAATACCAGAAACCAATGATAGCTAGTCTTTTAACCGTGTATATTGTGTCTGATGAGCAGAGCCCACATGAACCTAAAATACATGTAAAACATTAACACAGAACGAAGTTTTACAATTCAGATTTGCTATAATTGGAGAGATTAGGGTTCCCACACAATAACCTTAGCTTCTGTGTGCAACACAAAGATGAGTTCAGTTTCTCAACAAAAGTGCTGCCTTAAAATCCAGGGTCCGGGAAAGCGGGAGAGCTGAGGCTGGGAACAGAGAAGCCTGCTGGAGTCACGTGGGATCGGAAACGGCACCCTGGAGATAAAGGAACAGGACTTGAGACACCCGGGCCCCTCTGTGCAGTCGAGGAGGCAGAAAAGGTGCTGGCAGGATGTTCTAGGCGGGTGGGATGCTAGGGTTTGTTCCTGAGAGAGTGCTTGATTACTATTGGTCACATTTGACAATGTCCCACAAAACAAAACAGAGCAAGATAATAGAATGAGATAAATAGTCAGTCTGCTGTTGAGATAAAAAGGTACCAGAGACAGTCCAGAATCCTGGGACCTGGAAAGCTGTAAGAGTCAAACAACAAATCCACCACAGACCGGAGTACTTCCTGAAATTCAGAAGAAGTCCAACCAGCCCTGAGGGGCAAACCAACAGCAGCTGGTCCTCACTCACTGTGAACCCCTGCAGCAGAGCCAGGTTTTGTTGTGAGATGGGTTGCGAGGAAGGGGAGCTACGGTGCCTGTTTAGCCCCAAGGCCGGCGTGGAGAAGGAGGGTTTCCCTGTGTGCCTCTCTGTGGGCATGTCCCCAGTCCTACAGTCAGCAACAGCAGATACAGCACAGCTGTCTGGTGCTTCTGTGCAATAGCCTCTAAATGTTAAAAATGACATATTTTAAAAAATAGATTTTTAATTGAAATAGAATTACATCACCATCTCTTCCCCTCTATCCCTCCAGCCTCTACCATCTTCCCCCCCTTGAACCTCTCTTAAGCTCCCCCTTTCAAGTTAATAGCCTCTTTCTCTTTATTGTTGCTGCATATTCATACATATGTGTGATATACGTATGTGTATGCACAAATACATGAGTACAACCTGCTGAGTCTGTCTTTTGTTATTTATTTATATACAGTTTCAAGGCTGACCACTTTGCACTGGACAACCAATAAGGGACTCATCCCTAAGTGAGACTAATTCTCCTTCTAGGAGTTACACAAAACGGATTGTGAGCACACCAAGTAGCTGCATTTTAAAGAAATGGATTATGCATAGTTTTTATTTGTGAAAGGTTTATTTGTTTTTAATTATGGGCATATGCGTGCATCTGTGGGCGGTTATGTTCACATGCGTGCAGTTGCCTGTGGGGGCCACAAGAGGGCAGCAGATCCTCTGGGAACTAAACTCAGGCTCTCTAGAAGAGCAATAATGATCCATCTCTCCAGCCCAAACATGTAGTTGTTAAATACCATAAACCTAACTGCACAACAGAAAAAAATATAAGAATGTGGCAGAAAGATTCCCAAACTTTCTATTTATTTTTAGTTGAATACATTTGTAATAAAGTACCAATGCCTAAATACTGATGGATGTTTTTACTGGACGCTGATCGTGAATAATACAACAAACATTTCCTAAGACTCTAGATACTATTTGCACACTTCTCAATATCTTATTATTCCAGCTCACCCTCAGGTGTTCTAGGGAGTAGTGGGAAGGCAAAGAAAGGGAGACAAAAGCACTCTTTAGAAGGGAATCACTTTTAGTTTGCATATAAGCATAATCAACCTATGTCTAGACAGGATCTAGAGTCACCCAACGGACAAACCTCTGGGCTCAGGGGAGGCCCCATCCCGTGGGCTGAGCCCTATGCGGAACAGAAAAGAGAAAGCAACCTTAGGACCAGCACACATCTATCTTCTACCTGACTGCAAAATTGTCAGTGTCCGACGTTCCTGCCTGGCCTGGCTGTGAACTGTTTCCCAGTCCTGCCCGGCTTCCCTAATTTACTCCTAGCATGGAGTTAGAATTGCCTGTCCAGCGGATCCTTTCTCATCCCTTCTCTTCCTGCTCTCAGCTGCTGCCACGGTTCCCACACGGACGTCACTCCGGGCTCCGGCCTCCACAGTGCTCCAGCAAGCCTGACTCTTGCCTGCCGTCCAACTGTTCTTCAAGACACTCTCTGGCACCTGCCTCGTTTTCTCTAGAGTGAGCTCATCTTTACCATGCTGCTTCCTCTCACGCTGTAGCTCCCAGCCGAGCAGTGGCAGCCCGGCAGAGACAGACCCAGCATCCTGCTGCAGGGTGGAGCCACACTGCTCAGAAAACACGACTTCGCCTCCTTCCTTCTGATGCTCCGTCTAGTTTCCGTTGAAAGCGAAAGACTGCGGCTCAGCCACGCCCTCAGCCATGTGTAAGCAGTGTCTTCCGTGTGAACTGCGAAGGCTTTGTGTCTGCCAGTGTTGCCAGGGAGAGGGGAGCAGGCAGGCCATGTGTGGTGACATTAGCACCATCGCCCAGCCTGTGCTAGCTTGTCACAGCTCAGGAGCGGGTCTGCCACTCATCTCCTCTTGACTGAGATGTTGGCCACATGCAGAAACAAAAGCGAGATGTCTTTCCATGATCCTCCAGACAGCGGTCAGTCCTCCAACCCTGGGGAAACGCCATCTTAATCTCCGGAGTGGTTAAGTAAGTGAAGCCTACAGCAGATATTTTAGTGTTTAAGCCTAATTTCTCTGATTGTTCATGTGGGTACAGATATGGCGAGATCAACTGACTAGGAAGTTCTTTGAAAAAAAAAAGACTTTTCAGAAGAAATATGTGATAGTGTCCAGTGGTTATTTAACTACTATTACTATTTAATCACTCCTGTCTAACACGTAGTCATAAATAATGAATCTTCACTAATCTTTGGATATGCTCTGATCATCTACAGTGATCTTACATAAAAATTTCCTTGCCTGATTTCCAAGTCTGTAATCCAAGTGGGGTGGAAGCAATTACCTTGGCTTGTCACCGAATATTCGGAGCATAGGGTGGCCCTTGGCTTACTCTCAAGTTGCCCGATATGTTTTATTTTTCCTGACTATATGAGGCCAACTTTCCCCAAAGAAGGGATGGTACAGCTACACAGATTGTTTACGGCTTCTTTAAGAGACTAAAATTACAGGAATAAGCAAAGCCAGTGGGCACCCGGGAGGCCATCCTTGCCAGTGGGCACCCGGGAGGCCACCTTGTTTATTCAGATCCATTCACAGTCGGTCCTCAAACGGGCATGACTACCCCTGTTTTAGGAAAGGAACATCATTCTATTTTTATGTGTATGAGTGTTTTGCCTGCACATATGTCTGTGCACCATGTGTGTGTGCTTGTGTCCAAGGAGGCCAGAAGAGGGCATCAGATCCCCAGGGACTGGAGTTACAGATGGCTGTGAGCCGCCATGTGGGTGCTGGGTCCTCTGGAGGAGCAACCAGTGCTCTTAACCACTGTCTCCAGCCCCAAGGAACTTAATTTTGCACGTGAAGTATGCACAAGTGCTCAGTAGGGAAGCAGTGGGTAGCAACCGAAGGGGGGCACACAAGCACGCCAATCTCTAAGGAGTTTGCTTCCGCAGACCGCACTCCGCAGCGTGATATACAGCCTATGGGACTCGTGTCATTGAGCTCTTTATTCTGTTCTGAAAGATCCACTTTGTTTTATTTCCTTAGAGAAACTGTGCTTCTGACAGCTGGCTTTCCTGTTGTCCTGAATGTCGCAGGTATTTATATCATCCACTAACTGCTCTTGGAGGTCGAGTTACACATGAAAAAGGAGCCTTCAGAAGTTAATTTCCTCAGATGACCAAGACTGGGAGATCAGTGGTCTGACACGAGGGGGCCTTTCTCCTGTACACCATTGCCAGCAGCTGCCGAGCTCTTCCCAGCCTATTTCTGTGGGTCACATAGTTTTCTGAGCTTGCAATACAGTCATTATTTAGGACAAAGCTACAGAATTAAGGAAGAGAGACAGCTGGGATGTTTTGGCTGATGCCCAAATACTTTTATAAGCCACAATACATTTATTAAGGTCCAGGTTAATGGTCAAAATTCCTGGTAGGGGCTGGGGGAACTCCATTTGACCCCATTCCCTTACTGTCTGTCTGTTCAGCTGTAGCTTCGCAGGACTGGACCATCATCTAGGACATGAGAGTCAGACTCAATTCTTCATCCCCGAACTACAGGCCACCCAGAACCGTCAATGATGCTAGTGAGGGAGAGCCAGGCTTGGTCCGTACAGCTCTACAGGACACACAAGCTTCTTCAACAGACATCCTCAGCCTCCAAGTTTATTTTGGAAAGCAGTTCCACCACTAGTCCAAGATTTTACTCTGAACATTTTGGTTATTTTAAATTGCTTCACAAACACACACATTTAAATACAAATAAGTGTTATTTCTTTTCATTATTCCCTGTGTATAAAGCCAAGACGCTTGGAAGCCTGTGCGGCAACAGTGGTGGGTTTGGGAATGCTCATGCAGGGCCATCTTGATGGTGTGTGTGTGTGTGTGTGTGTCTGTGCGTGTGTGTGTGTGTGTGCATGCACGTGTGTGCATGTGCGTGCACATCTGTGTGTGTGTGTGTCTGTGTGTGTGCGCGTGTGTGCGTGGGCGCACATCTGTGTGTGTGCGTGTGTGTGGGTGTGTGTGTGTGTGTGTGCGCACGTGTGCGCATGTGCGTGCACATCTGTGCATGTGCAGGTGTGAGGACATACAGGGCCTTTGCTCACACTCCTTCAGAGCTCTGTGCCCTGGTGCCCTCCACAGAACTTGAGACAACTGTGTCTGGCCTTTCTCCTCAGGCCTTGGATCCCTTCCTCATGGAGTTTTCTGGGCCTGGAAGACTCTCTGGTCTTGAGAGACAAAGCTGCGGTTACTCAGAGGAACACTTACAGACTCCTGACGGCGTGCAGTCTTGTTCGTAGACAATGCAGCTCTTTTTTGCTTTTTATATAAAAATCAAATTAAGATTTATTTTTTCTTTTATTTTGATCAAACCCCCCTTACTTCTGACTTGCAGTATCTCCTAGGTCTCTTCCTTACATTTCCCTCCTAACTTCTTGACTACATATATACATATAGTCAAGACCTACCGAGACCAACTAGCGCTACCCACACGCACACGTGTACACATGGTTGCCTAGAATACCACGGTAAAACTGCTATCTCGTCCCTGCCAGGGACATCAGTTGCCTGCAGCTTCTCAACAGAGGGCCTTGTGAGCCCCTCAGCACCCAGCTGGAATACCGACTGTACTGAGCTCGTGCAGGCCTTGTGTAGCAGCCACAGTGTTAAGTGCTCACAGGTGCAACTGCCCATTACATCCGGGAACACTGCTGTATGCCAGGTCTGTAGCCTCTGGCTCTCTCTACTCCTTCCCCTGGGCATCCCCTGAGCCTGGGGGATGGGGAGTCACGGTGTAGAGATGTCCAGTTTGGGGATGAGTACACTACGGTCTCAGATTCTCTGAACTTTGGTCTTTGGCTCTGTGTTAGTCTGTCTAGCTTTAGGGGCTTCTGCGGCGAGGAGTTAGAGCTATGCTAGAACAGGTGAGAGGATGAGTGTTTGGGCAGTTGGGTACTGTATCAGTTTAGGAAAATGATAGTCATTAGGCTTATGGCTTAGGGTCTATAATGTCTCTAACCGTAGGTTCTTAGCCAGGCAGGAGCTCTTTCCTCCTGAGTGGATCTTAAATCCAAGAGACAACCGTTGTTACCCTCAAGTCCTCTGTGGCACTGTTGCACCAACTGGCACATACATCTCCAAGACCTGTGATCAAAGTACATGGTGTTTTCAGCATGTGGTCTTACCGCCTTATATGCAATATAAATACACTCAATGCATGCACATATATATGGTAAATAAGACCAGACAGCATTCTAACAGGGTCTCTGCACACCTACCCGGCAGGGAAGTGCCATCCCACGTGACAGACAACAGTGACCATAGCTCAGGAGTGGAGTTGACGGACACTCTACACACTGTGGTCTCTTTGGTGCTGCTGTTCATAAAAACTGCTGTGATTCAATAATAAAAATGAGTATAACCACATCTTTGTATCAAGAGACTTTGCTTCAAGTGCCTGACTTTACCATCTTGAGTAGTTTAAAGAATGTGTTTGGAAGAGAATCTGGTAAATGGATGGGGGTGTCAGAGCGCAGAAGAGGACAAAGGCAAATGAAGCTGATGCTTCAGGTGACACCGCAGCCTCAGCCTGGTCCATAAAAGAGTTCTGGAAAAGTCCTAAGGGTGTCTTCCTTCCCTGGGGTCTGTGCTGCTCTTCGGCTCAGAATGCCTTCTGTTCAAGTGTGACACTTGGGGCTTAGCAGCAAACAGATACACTAGGAAGAAGTGGTCTAAACTAAGTGTTAAATGGGACAGAATGGGACCCGCAGGAGCCTGAGATCACTGTGAGTTCAAATGTATGTGTCTGGAGATCTGAATGAGTGTTTAGTAGGGTGCCTCCAGAAAGGAACCGAAGGCAGAGAGGAAGTGTCAGATTAAATTCAAGCCTGACAAAGAACAGAATGAAGAGGCCAGGTGTCCCAGGCTTTGGAGCTTTGGAACTGCCTTTAAAGTCTATCCCGTCCATTCTGGCAAGTACAGGAAGAACTCATGAAGTTCTTCTCCTGGGACGGTGGTGGAGTCTGCCAGTGCAGATGGAGTTTGGAGAAGCATAATTCACTTATGCATACGGTGCTCTTTGCTACCCCAGACATCCAAACATGACCACATCTCCATTCCTGTTAGACACATGAGTTTGTTCACAGTGGTTTCATTTATTACAGCCCCGGACTGAGAACAAATTATATGTCAGTCAACTATTGTGTGGGTCAGTGAGTTCAGGCATCTTTTTAATAATATGTTGCTTTAAAGAGGAATCTGGTGGATGCCACAAGCATCGAGCCTAGTGTAGGAGTCTGGGAAGGACCAGAGCCATGCAACACCAAGGCATTCAGATGAGAGGCTCCCTTCTGGAAAAGGGGAGATAGTTGTGCTTAGAAGGGTGACAAGTGCCCTTGGGGTGTGGATGTACTGTTTCTGATTACCACCTACATATCTTCACCTGTAAACCACTCATGAAATGCTGGCAGATACTTCACGTGTGGATGCATTTTCCAACATTTGGTACTAAAGTCTCCTAGTATATCATCAGATACCCAACTAGGCACACAGTTTCTATATATTAACATCTATTAATACTTGGGGGCCAAAGAAGTAAGGCGCTTAACTCTCCGATCTTGGCTAGTGATTCTGGGTGTTGTAACTCGCAGAAGTGGCCGAGGACCTGTGCTCGTAGGGGACAGATACTCTGGAGTCGCACTGCCTAGTTCAGCGTCTCATTTGAGAATGGTGGGTTGGGTGCTGACACCATGTCTGGCACAGTGGTGTCTGAGTCTTGATTTGTGTAGGTTGTCGGATCAAATCCCTTTCCTGGGGATGTGCTGTGTAGCTTGTCTGCTTCTGACAGACCTGTCCGTGTGTGACGGAGTGCAGGGTGCCTGAGCTTCGTGGGTGCGCCATGGTGTCAGGCCGAGCTTTCCTCTACTGCTCCTGCCGCCACAGCATAGCCACGTGGGGCTGTGAAGCGTGGTGGTGAGAGGGATTTGGGCTCTGCTGGTAGCCAAATTGACTCACCGTTCACATTCACACCATGCCAGTGACCTCAGTCTGACTCACAGCAGGCTCAAACTCTCCAAAGTCCTCCAAGGCAGTCCAGGACCCTACGCATCTGAGCCTTGAGCGCAGGCCCTCTGCGCAAGCAAGAGGCAAGCACCCAGGGCCTATTTCTTTTAAGGTACTCCAGTTTGGCACATGCTAACCCTCAGAGAGATTGTTCAGAACATGACCCAAAAGTCTCCATTTCTTTCTCCCAGAAAACACGTGTACATCTGACATTTGGTTTTCATTATGCTGAGAGTACAAGGAGCATCATGACAGGATTGGGTGTGATGCCCTGATAGGCACACAGCAATCACTGTTGCTGAACGTCTCCCGGAATGCCGGGTATGAGGTAGGAGCAAGTGTATAGGAGTGCACTCGAGTGTGTGTGAGTGTATGTGAGTGTGTGTGAGTGTGTGTGTGCATGTGAGTGTGTGTGAGTGTATGTGTGTGAATGTGTGTGAATGCATGTGAGTGTGTGCTAGTGTATGTGTGTGAATGTGAGTGTGTGAATGTGAGTGTGTGAATGTGAGTGTGTGAATGTGAGTGCATGTGAGTGTATGTGAGTGTGTGAGTGCATGTGAGTGTATGTGAGTGTGTGAGTGCATGTGAGTGTATGTGAGTGTGTGGATGTATGTGAGTGCGTGTGAGTGTATGTGAGTGTGTGAGTGTGTGCGAGTGTGTGTGATGCATCCGTGGTGTCTGCATATGTGCAGTTATGAATGTGGATGTGTGGTGCATGTGGAGTATGTGCATTCCTCTCATGTGTGTGGTTTACGTGTAATGTGAGAGGTGCATGAATGAAGAGTGTGTGTACTGTATGTGTGTGGGGTGTATGACGTGTGTGTCCTATGTGTGTGGTGTACATATAGTGTATGTCTGGTGTGGAGCTTGTGCAGTCTATGTATGTCGTGTTGGATATGCGTGGCGCTTGTATGTTGTGCAGAGGGAGTGTGTGCATGGACAGTGTCTACGATGTGTGTATACTGTGGTGTGTGTGTGAAATACACCTGAATTACTTGTATCGTGTTCACAGTGCAGCGCTCAAGGCTGGCAGGGGTGGGCGCCAGGTCAGAGGATCTAGAGCCTCAGCTGCGCAGAGTCCGGGGACTGCACAGCGCGAGGCCACTATGCTGTTTGGGGACGTGCAGACGCGGAAGCGACTACTCAGAAAGCCCTGGTCAAGGCTGGAAAAGCATGAAATGAGGACTTCACGCTCCTGGAAAGAAAGTTTGGGAAGGTCGTGCAGAAACAGATTTTGGGAGAGTGTTGTAAGGGTTGGGGGGTAAAGTTTATTTATGTGACAAAATACTCCATAAGGGAGAGCCGTGGAATAAAAGTATGACTTTTTAAGGTTATGAGTTCAGCCAAGAATAAAGATGCCTATAAATGAAATAAAATTCGGTCCCAGAATATATGAGTTTTCTCTCCCAAAACCATGATCAAATATTCTTTGAAGTCGACATAAAAACTCAATACCAGCCTTAAACAATGTGAGTCACTTCATAGTATTCATCTTAAACAATAGGGAGATTCTTAGAGCCAAAGTGTTAGGATGAGGAATCAAAGTGTTGCTATGGAAACCATGTTTATAAGAACAAATCGAAGGGAGGCCACTAGACAGAGGGCACTGCAGAGACTTTTCTCCCAGAATTTGAACAATGCAATCCAAGTTCAACCCATAATAAATCTAGCCACGTTCTTTCTCTTTCTCTCCTTGTAACCATCTTAATCTCCTTTCGCGTCTCTAAGGAAGACCCTAAGACCTTCCATACCTTGACTTCTCACTGGAACTCTTGAGTAGATGCTATAAACCATGGAGATGTACTTCTGGCAATTAAGTAATAACTCTGGGTTATTTAATAGGATTCAAGCAGTTAATCAAGGTGACCAAAGAGTTGGATTACCATTATGTAGAAGAGCTTTAAAAATCCTGATACAATAGTAAGATTTGTCTTAGAAAAACATCCATTAAGATATGCTGTGCGCGGGTGTCAGGCTTCGAGGCATCTGATTGGAATTCAGCGGTGCAAGCTAGAGATTTGAACCTGATACCCCTGAGAGAGAAAGGGAAGGCAGGGGCCCCTAGGGAAGAGCGCAGGTCAGGCTCTGTGGAAGAACCTGGGAAAGGCAAGGTAGGGTGGGGTGGTGGTAAGAAGCCCGGTGGAACTCCAGACAGCCGTAGCGTGTGGTGTGGCGCCGCCAGCTGTACGGTCTGGGCGACGGGATGCAGTGCAGCCCTGTTGTCCTCTAAAATGACCCCAGGAGCACCCCACTCTGCAGCCTTCAAGTCAGATTGACTCACCCTCCTCCTGCAGGCTCAGCAGACTTGTGAATGGTGGCTTCTCTGGCTCCCAGACTTACCCACAAAGATGGCAGATCAGAAAGGGCCAAATGTCCTGCAGAGGTGTGTGCTGGCCAGGGCCTGAGGAGGCGTGGGGTCTCCAGCATCTGCCTCAGTGGAAGCATCTCCTGCCTGCTGCACACAATTAACAAACTGTAGGCTTGCTGTTTCATCCATTTCCTGACCCAGAACTTGAATTCCAGCAAAGAGAGAATTACTTTAACATTAGCTCTTTAATACATTAAGGGTATATAAACTCTAAGAAAAATGAAGATTTTGATTGTGCTCTTCCTCAGACATCTGTAATTTACATCTATGTACCACCTCCTGAGCTCTAATCTAGTCCATATGGAGTGCCTTAATCCTGATAAATAATATCCTGGGTGAGCCAAAACCCTCTTTTCCCTAGTGAAACACACAGTCCTTCTGGTTGGGAAGCTGTTGCTCAGCCTGGTCCTTCTAAGTGATATGGTGTGGTATGTGTGTGGTGTTTGTAAGTGTGGTGAATGTGTAGATATATGTGTTGGTGTGTGTGCATATGTGTAGCATGTGTGTATGTGTGTGTGTGTATGTATGTGTGTGTGTGCGAGATGTGGGTACACTCACAGGCATGTGTATGTGTGCGTGTATATGTGTGTGTGTGTGTGTGTGTGTGTGTGTGATGGGTACAGTCACAGTCATGTGTATGTGTGTGTGTGTGTGATGTGGGTACACTCGTAGGCATGTGTATGTGTGTGTGTGTGTGTGTGTATATGTAGCATGTGTGTATGTGTGCATGTATGTGTGTGTGTATGTGTATGTATATGTGTATGTGTGTGTGTATGTGTGTGTGTGATGTGGTACACTCACAGGCATGTGTGTGCTTGGAATGAACCTGGGGTCTTGAATATGCTTGAAAGCCCTGGCAGCTTAGGTACTCCAAATCCTTCTGGCTCTGTTGGGATCCATGATACCCAGACTAAGGACGCCTCAGCTTGATAAGGATCCTGGGCCTCCGTTGTTGGGAAATTGGAATTCCTTAACTGCTTTGCCCCTTTCTTATCTTTACTGTACGGTGACATATGTTTCTCATCAATAATAAGGTCTACATAGCCAAATTAATATCCAAATTAATCCCTGAGCCGGCCACTGTGGGCTGGAATGGAACACAGCCATACTATCAAAAGTAAATTGTAATCACCTCCGGACTTCCAAGTCCTGGCATGTGAGAGCTACCCAGGTTTACTGCAAGTGCGTCATAAAGCTATTCTTGGAGTAAATGCTGATCTTCCCAGAAAGAGATAAGCCTTAATAGATAGAAGCCAGGGAGCTTGGTTAGAGAGTTAGCACACCTGAAGAAACAAATAGATAGCTCATCCTTAACTTGTTCCCCTAGTTAATGAAGAACATAGCAGGCCTGCACTGACCTAAAAGCAAACTTCCCAGGACTTAAGAAAGAAAGCTTCCTGAGCCAATAGATAGGATCGAAAATTTATAGCTGTGACTCAGGAAAAATAAATACTTCCAAGGACCTAAAAACCAAAATAAAACTTTACTCTGGTGCCTACATGTCCTTGCCCTATTTGACCTAGGTAATTGGAAGTTACCTAGGAAATTCAGCCAGCATGACATCCAGAAGTCCCTAATTGACCACTGTGTCATGTTACATGGTCTCTGTTGATAATTACAAACTTTAAAGCTTGCAGCTACAGAAGAAAGGACACTGCTTATCAACACCGGCTTCTGAGATGGGCCTGACTGTTAGAGAAGCATTTCTGCAGTTTGCTACTTAAGCTACAGAAAAGTCTTGGTCAGAGAGAAGAGGAGACAGAGACAGAGACAGACAGACAGGAGAGACGAGGCGAATGAACTAACTGAGGAGAATAGATTGTAAGGCCTAGAGAATTGGATTGCTAGCTAGAGAAACCTTTTTTTATTCCCTTAATGTGCACATTGTTATTTTCCTTGATTTTATTCTTTATTTTTCTTTATCTTTCTTTATTTTACTATTAAAGAAGCGCTCCTGCATGTCATAGTCATCATAAGGCATATTCTATGTGTTTCATTAAGGTCCATTAAGCGTGACAACTAAAAGTCCCATAAAAGAATGAGGTACTGCGCTCACTTGTCATAGCTTACAGTTGTTTATCCTTCTTCGGGGAGACTGAGGAACCCATCTCAGGGACTAGAGCTGGAGTCGAGCCCTGCATGGCTCCTCTACATTTAGAGCAAAATAATGAGCTGGGAACTGTTCTCCACCTTTTCAGATATCTCTTTCAGGAACTGAATGACTTGAAAAAAAAAACTGTATATGTTTCAATAGGAAATAGTTTAAATACTTAGTGGTAGGTTATAGAAAAATAAAGCATTTAAAACGATCCGACATTTCTAGCTTAAAGAGAAAATCCACAGACAAAGCATTTAGTTAAAGAAAAATTCAATTCAGTTTTTTCCATAAACTTTCATATTTTCCTCTTTTTTTTTTTAAATTGGAAATTTGCCCAGTCATTGAAGTCTGGCTTCTGAGAAACAATATTGAGAGGGATTCGATGTATCCTGGACCACTAAGCTTTCAGGTTCACATGGAAACAGCCCCAGGAGGGTATCACTTTGAAAGGACATGTACTAAGACTTTTTTCCACGGTAGAAATAGAACAGAGTCAAATAACTGCATAAGACTATTCAGCTTGAAAAGACTTTGTGGGAAGTAGGAGCCAGGAGTAACCAGGTTTCCACAGGCATTGCTGAAGATGCTATACTACCCAGACACGGTGGAATCTACAGGGCTGAGGTGTCTGGGCATGAAGGAGGAACTGTGAGTCACAGCTGTGGGATTGGGTACCACAATGAAAAAGAAAAAAAAACACAAATTAATATGTCTTGTGAACAGATATGTAAAATCTCTCAAAATATTTGCTAACTGAATTCAAAACCACATCGAAAATATCAGCCACCAGGATCAAATTGGCTTCATCCCAGAGATGCAGGAATAGTTCAATATACATAAATCAATAAACCTACTCCACCACATTAAACAGACTGGAAGACAAGATACACATGATCATCTTATTAGATGCAAAGATGTCTTTGCTGGAATTCAACATCCCTTCATGATAAAAGTCCTGAAGAGACTAAGGATACAAATACATACCTCAACATAATAAAAGCAATTTATAGCAAGCTCATAGCCAACATCAGCAAACATCATCCTAAATGGAGAGGAATTCAAAGCATTTCCACCAAAATCAGGAACAAGACAAGAATTTCTACTCCCTCCATGCCTATTCAATATGGTACTTGAAGTCTTAGCCACAGTAATCAGACAACTGAAGGAGATTAAGGGGATATAAACAGGAAGGGAAGAAGTCAAAGTACTTTTATTTGCAGATGATATAGTTTTCTGTATAAATAATCCTAAAGACTCCACCAGAGAACTTTTACAGCTGACAAACACTTCCAGCAAAGTAGCACAATACAAAATTAACACACAACAAATCAGTAGCCTTTCTGTATACAAACGACAAACACGTTAATAAGAAAATCAGGGGAATAGAACCTTCACAGCAGCCTCAACCAATATATCAGTTTACTACAACCAAGCAGGTAAAAGACTTAAAAAATAAAAGCTACAAGACACTGAAGAAAGAAATTGAAGGCACCAGGTGAAAAGAATTTTATGTTCATGGATTATTAACATGAATGTTGGTGAAAACTGGCCATCCTACCAAAAGCAATCTGCATATTCAGTGCAATCCCCACCAAAATTCAAACACAATTCTGCACAGAAATTGAAAAACAATTTTCAACCTTATATGTAAACACCAACAAATAACAACAACAACAAAACAAGATAACTAAAATCAATTGTAAATAGCAAAAGAACCACTGGAGATACTACCATCCCAGATTTCAAGTTGTGTTACCGAGCAATAGTGATAAAGACAGCATGGTATTGGCATAAAAACAGATGCATTGTGAATGGAATAGAATTGAAGACCCAGACATGATTCTAGGCACTATGGACACCTGATTTTTGGCAAAGAAGCCAAGAAAATACACCCTGGAGAAAAGACAGCATCTTTAACAAATGGTGCTGGTGAAACTGGCCAGCAGCTTGTAGAAGAATGAAAATAGATCCATACTTATCACCCTGTAACAAATTCAACTCCAGGCGGTCAAAGACCGCAACATAAAACCAGATGCCCTGAATATGATAGAAAGGAAAGTGGAAGATAGGCTTGAACTCATTGCCACAGGAATGGACTCTCTGAAAGGGGCACCATTAGCACAGACAATACACTAACAGCTAATAAATGGGACCTCATGGAGCTACACACTTCTGTGCAGCAAAGGGCACCACTGTTTGAGCAAAGCAGAGGCCTACGTAATGGGAAACAGACCTCTACCAACTGTACATAGAGGCTTAGTACCTAGACTATATGGAGGAGTCAAAAACAAAACCTGAGCGCCAAGAAAGCAACCCAATTTAAAATGAGGTGTAGAGCTAGAGAGCTCTCAAAAGACGGAACACAAATGGCTGAAGAATGCTTCAAGAAATGTCCAACACCCTCAGCTGTCAGGGAAATGCAATTTAAAACTACCTTGAGATTTCATCTTACCCCAGTGAGACAGCCAAGAGTAAAACAATCTGAGGGGGATGTGCGGGAAGGGGAACACTTGTCCATTGTGGGTGGGAGTGCAAACTGGTGGTATAGTAGCCATGGACCACTTTTGGGCCTGTGCCCAAAGGACTGTACACCTTACTACAGAGATGCTGGCTCATCTGTGTTCATTGCTGCTTTATTCACAATAGCTAGAGGCTGAAACAGCCCAGGTGTCCACCCACTGAGGAATGTATAATGAAAATGTAGCAAGTTTAGACAATGGGATATTATCCAGCTGTTAAGAAAAGTGAAATTATGAAATTCTTAGGTAAATGAACAGAACGTGAAATAGTCATCCTGACTGAGGTGACCCAGACCCCAGCAGACAAATAGCACATTTTTTTCTTGAATGTGGATGCTAGCTTTTAAGCTTTAAGATATGTACTCTTCAATCTGAGTAATCACAGAGGTTAGGTGGTGACTAAGGGACCAGCAGGAGGAGGGGGTCTTTCAAGAAAGGGGAAGTAGAATATAGTGTTATAAACAGAAAAGGGGAAAACTAGGACAAGGGGTTAAACAGGGAGGGGTGAAAAGAAGGGTAAGGAAGGAGATGTAAGGGGGACGACTAACACTAAAGGCCATTAGAAAAGCCATGAAGAAACCCACTACTTAGAAGCTTCATGTGTGTGTGTGTGTGTGTGTGTGTGTGTGTGTGTGTGTGTGTGCATGAAAGGAGTTTAAATAGAGTCACACATACAATGGCTTCCAAAACCAGAAAAACAAAAATTCACTCGCATAGAGTTCAAAGCCAAAACCAAACCCTAACAGAAAAGCACATGAATAAAGACCTCGTGGGTATGTGGTAACCAGGAACGGCATGTCTTTAAGCCCGAGAACAGTAGATGATGTCTTAGGAAAGAGACCTGTCTCCCTTCCTGTGGGATTTTATGGTGTGTAATGATCTCAAACTCTGCAATTACTTTGACTGCTCGCTCTGGAGACTTCCTCATACATGCGTGTTTTGCTGCTCATCCGCCCCTCGCCTCTCCCCAGTCTCCACCTCTCCTTTCTGTCCCCTTCTCCTCTCGGGAACTTCTCTCCTTTCACATCCATGTGCTTTTACCCCCTTTTCTCTTTTCTCATCTGCTGTTCCTTAAGACCTCTGTTCCTCCCCATGGTTCATTTTCCCTTCTGTGACGCAGATCCACGCATGCTCTCTGAATATAAAAGGGGAATCTAGGGTCCACGTATTTGAGCAACACATGCTATCTGTCTCTCTGGATCTGGGCTACTTTGCTTAACATAATTTTCCAGTTCCTTCATTTTCCTGGAAATGTCAATGACTTCTTATGGACTACATTCCCCTTACCCGTTCCTGCGGACTGACAGCTCAGCCGATTTGACAATCTGGCTACTGTGAATCCTCCACAATTATACTTTAAGCCTTTATAAGAGTACCATGTTTTCAAAATAAACAAGCCGAACGTACCGTGTGATGTCTGAGGATATTACCCTGTAGGGTTTGGGAATGCGTATACAAATACGCCCCTTACCGTAGTCACGGTGGTTACTCTTTGGTAGTGTGGTTATGGGAACTGTAAAATGTGTAGGTTACCAATTTTTTCATTTCATTGTAACTTAAAATTTTAATCTGTTTTAGAGTGCTTGGGATCACAACCTCAGACCCAGCCACAATGCATATCAATGTTTAAAATTAATATGCTGCATTTATAATTAAATATAATAGAAATCTTTAACATTCCTAAGCTTCATGTAACAACCAAAGGCTTGTACATTCCAAATTGTCAGAACCTGCTAACCCAGGACTCTAGGATACATTTCCCAAAGACTGTGAGGAAGGCCCTAGCATTCTAGACAAAGGGCAATGTTCCTCGATGTGACGCGCCTACTCCTTATAGTCCTCTCACATAACGTATTGATAAACACGCTTTGCAGGACAGGAGGGGTCTAAAGTAAGTGCCCCACAGCATTTCACTTGACAGGCGTTGCTTCAAAGAAAACAAAACAAATTTTCTTTCCTGTCACTTCATTTTTCTTCCAGTCCAGTCACCTTATAAACAACAAAGTCCTCCTCCGTCACTCACATTAGTGACGTTTAGCACATCCTCACAACTTCAACCCCAACTTGCTCCCCCTTGGGATGGTAGATGGGTCTGCCTCCCATCACCACATCCCTGCCTCAGCATCTACCTCCACAGGCGTAATAGGATCTAGCCACAAGTGTACATGACAGATTCGTGGCTATGAGCCAGCACCCACCACCACGAACCCTCCAAGGTCCTGGTCTCTAACACCCCTGAACACTTAGTGGTTACCCTTGTATTCTCTTTGAGTTGCATGTATTCGGGTATCCTATGTGTGATCACTACCACAGGCTCATGGTTCTGTGGTTCCATGTCATTACTGCTGCACACAAAATCTCCTCCCCACAAGTATCCAATCTGCAATGCAATACTTTCTTCTGAAGCTCACTGGCTGGACCTTGGCTCACGAGACTGGCCCAGGCTCTACTCAATATGGCTATGACTTGAACCCTTGGGAGTGTCCTTACTCATTGGCCTGCTACTGTTCCCATGTTCCTGTCCTTGGCATACTGGGGTAATGGTTAAGGTTGTGGGAACACTGTTCATGTCTCTGCCTGTACTATACTTGCTCTTGACTGACCAGCACCTCCATCCATCCTCAACAGCACTTACAGCTCTCACTGGAGCCACACCCTCACTGAGAGTTTCTGTGAACTGCAGGTGTCCCAACATGCAGCCTTACGGTCTCTGGGCATCTTGTGGCTAAAGACTAAAGTTTGGTTCCTCTATAGGTATGGTGCTGGACATGGTTTTGGTGCACAGTAATTGCCTGGTGGGCTCTTTGATACTAGAGTAAACTAAAGAGAATATTATCACATTTCTGCAGAGAACTGACATGCGAACTCAGCAGATTCATCCAGACTGACACATGTATGAGCTGGTGAAGTCGGTGGGGAATCTGCAGAGCCAGGAGACCAGCAGGGAGGACACTGGGCCTCCCGAAGCTGTGGTGGTCTTGCTCACCCTCACACCGGTGGGTTTTCTCCTTGACTTGCCTATCTTAGAGACCTTGGCCTGGGCAGCCCCCCTCCAGCGTGATGCCTTCACATGGGGTAGCTGATCCACACGGGAGCCCTGTTCACATCTGAGCCACGTTCTTAGACACGGTCGGTTATGTAAGAAAGGAATTCAGCCTTCTGTTCTGGTGCTAGAGAATTTATGATTGTGTTCAGGAGCTTGGGGTTATGAAAAGCATCTGGGTAAATGTATCCTCACATGAACCAAAAGGAGCTGATGTGGGTAATGTTTAATTTAAGAAGTCGTAACTTGGTGTTCATCTTATACAGCCCCAGTGTCTCCTTCTCCCCAGGAAAGGCAAGCTGAATAAAACACAGATTACAAAGCAACGTCGTTTCTAGCATTGCTATAAAATGTCATTCATAAGCTGTTATAATTCTATTTTCTGCAAACACTGACATTTTAAATGTAAGACACTTCTTGAAAAGTTAAGTTAGGGAAATTAGTTCATCCATAGCTAACATACACAAGTGTACCTTTGCATGCCTGGAGTCAAGTTGTTCACTGGACACAGCTGCATAAAGCCTTTTAGCCTGAGCTCTCTGCAAAGCAGAGCTGAGTGAGTTCAGTGCTAGCTCTGCTAAGTCAACTTCTAGGGTGATAGGCTGAAGGAACAAGGGGTGAGGACCGGGAGAGTGCGAGACAGTGCACGCATACCCTGTACTATCGATACTGTTGCACAGTCACCAAATGATCAGAGACCAGAGACTAAACGAAGGTCTATGGGTCCAGAGAATGGAGCCTGCTACACCCTCGCTGTGACAAGTCCTGTTTGTCTGCTGTATGCCATAGGCCAGCCGACCTAAGGGGGACTCTGTCTGCAGACGTGACTGACAGGGAAGACAGTGCTGCCATTGAGTCAGGTCCAGTGTTAGATCAAAGTTAACAAAAACCCTTTTCAGTTCAGTTTCATGTGAACTTGCAGCACAACGTGGCTTTCTTCTGTGGCCTCGGCAAGAGGCTGAGGCTGTGGGAAAAGGAACTCAAGGGCTGAACCCAGGTGTCCTTCGTGGAGGAGCTGTGTCCCAAGGCCCTCCGAGCTTGTGCGTCTCTGCTGGACGAGGCTCAGCTATGAGCAGACCTATCTCCGGTAGCCCTGAGCCTCTCCACTGTTTTCACTTTCCAGGCCTTTGTTTTTCTCTCTGTGGAAACATTCTTGAACCAGCCCTTATGAAAGCAAGCAGTCCTGGTTGCATTCCTGAGCTGGGAACGCTGCCACGCTAGCTCTACCTTTCATGGGTGAGGTGCTCTGAGCTGTTTCAATCTTGTGTCGCTGGAAGCAGTTCTTCAAGCTGCTGTTTAGAAAGTCTGAAATAAAGCGTAAGTCCAGGGGCCTTGCCTTAAACAGGAGCCGCTCCAACACCCGAGAAAAGCAAATTAGCTTCCTGGGCTTGCACAGCTGGTGGCACCCGCTTCCTCTCTGTAAACTATAGTCTTTCTAGCTTGCCTTGGGCTCCCAATGCTAGTCACTCTATCTACTTAATGATGCATATTTAGCAAGCCCAAGCCATGCAGCATACTCACACACTACACCTGGTGAGGTCGTGCCAGCTGTTCTGACGCATAGTGAGTCTGCAGACTTGGCTGTGAAGCTCAGCTGACACATAGTGAGTCTGCAGATTTGGCTGTGAGGCTCAGCTGGGGAAGCTAAGGGAAACCCCATGTATTCTTTGAAGCGGCAATGTGGTACCCGAAAATGTTCCTTGGAGGGATTTCAGATCAACCCTGCCCCAAACCTTGCCCAGGGGAGATCACAGCTCTTGGAGCACCTCAGGTGCAGCAGGCCTGGTTTCCCAGCCTTTCAGGGCATCTTTGCACCCCATGTTCCTGCCTAGACACGCATCCCCGACCCCCAGCACCGAGTTTCCTTGGCTCCTGCCTGCAGCCTATTTCTGCTTACGTCATGCTCACCTGCCAAAGCTTGCTCCCTATCACTGATCCCTGGAAAGCTAAGCTGGAGTCCTAGCCTCTGGAGCCTGTGGATATATATGGTCTTCATAAGTGAACTGTACTGTCAGGGTGAATAAGATGCTTGCCAGGGGACCCTGTTCACGAGTGAGGCAGACACAGAGGTAGGAGATGACCCTCTGAGGGTGGGCGGAGGGAAGAGAGTCACATGTATGCCCACAAAGTGACACCGAGGATCATAGGCCCACAGGCTGTGAGACATCAAGAGAGTTCTGTTGCTTCCAGTCACCTACATGTGGTTAGTCGAGGAGGCTGGAGACAGAGCAACTGTCCCGTCGTGGTCCAGCCAACACACCACGCCCTCACAGTCTAACCAGCTTCTCTGCCCATTGCACCCTTACACATTTACTCTGCCTCTCTTCGTCATTGCCTGCCACTCCCTGGTGCCTTGTGGGGTGATATTTTGGGGAGGGGCTCATAGATAAGGAGTCAGAGGTGAGAAGCAGTCTCCTGGCGTCTGTCCATCTTTGTAGCTTGTGTGGCAATCTTTCTACTGGGACTCTCAGTGAGGCAGGGCCCAGAAGGCCGAAGAGCTGCCCTTGAATTTAGTTGAAGGATCAGTAGAAGTGGCTGGCACACCGAGACCCATGGACTGTCTCGCCATGGTCGCTCTGAGTCAGAAGCAGGACAGTCCCTCCGCTTGGACTCTTCCTTTTGTATTTACTTGTTGGGGTCCCCTCTCCTCTCAGTTTATCACAAAATGTGGGTGACCCCACCCAAGACCACAAAGAGACCCCATCCAAGACTACAGATCACAAAATGCAGGGAAGGTCACCCCATCCAAGACCACAGACAAAGTGGCCCCAACCCGCTGGGGAAGTCTATTTTTAGTTATGTTTGAAATTGTTTTATGCACTGTTGGGTGAGGGGCTGTCTAGGGCGTTTTGTATTGTTTGCAGTGTTGGATTTCTGTGGGGGTGTTTGATTGCATATGACCTGGACCTGAGGAGTTCTGAATCAATAAAAACACCTGAGCCCAGAGCTCAGGGCTCTACCATTGATCAAGTACGGCACTGGCCAGGACGGTGGTTCCCTTTGCTGAGGTCTGGCAGGGTTCGAAGTTATGAAATTTGCCTCCTTGTCTTCCTGACTGAGCCCACACAGTACGCTAACTACAGCTACACCACCCGAGACTGCGAATCACGAAATGCGGGGAAGGTGGCCCCACCCAAGACCACAGACCATTTTCACACCAAAGCATCTGCGCTGTGTCCCTTTTGCTTTTGCTCATTTGCCAGCCAGTCTCGTTAGAGCACTAACCAGGAATTCTACCTTGCAGACGAGAGCATGCCACTCCCAGGCCATACCCAGCTCTGTCCTGCCGCTGGCCTTAACTTTGGCCACAGGACATGTCTCAAAACAGAGCGAGTCTCGGAGCTTCCCAGTGAGCCCCAGAGCCTGAACTCTCCCAGTGGCCCCTGGATCTCTTGTCATAGGCATCGGGAAAACGAGCATGGCCATCCAGAGAGGAGCTGAGGCAGGCTGTCTCTGATGTTGAACAGTTGCTCTTCCTAAGGTGTGTTACACACCACCACACACCACCACACCTCGTTTCATGCAGACAATGTCACCATTTTACCTTCTTGTTATGTGTTTTTTTTTTTTTTTTTTTGCTTATTCAAAGCCCAAGTGACTTGCATACTCTCTCTGGTGGCAAAGAGTGGGACAGAGAAACAGCAGCTGAGCCCAGGGCTCAGTGAGAACCTCTCGGGCCAGCCCCAGCTCTGCTGCCCGTCGCATGGTCATGGGCCCAAGTTCACCTCTCTGTGCCACCTCTTTCTTTTTAATCTATTAAAACTTTTTTTAAAAAATAGACACACAAGTTTAAAAAAATGAACCAGACCCCAAACCTATACATCTCCCCAGTCTTCTTATAGTTAGAACGGCCATTCTGAAGCCATGGAGCTCCGAGTTGATCTTACACTTTTCCGTGGCTTTGTCACTCAGGACATGCAAACGACTTTCAGAGAAGGAGTGTGAGCAGGGTGAGGGCTGAGTATGCAAACACTCAGCTCCCGGCCCCCGGCCCAGGGTGGGTGAGCTGATATCTATTTCTCTGTATTTGGATTACATGTTGAGGTTTGCTCGGGAATGGGAACTTTCTGCAAATGGCTGTGTTACAAATAAGCCGGTATCACTGGAGACAAACACTACGGCATTTACACGGAATATTTAAAATCTGAGCTTTCTTTTGTATTCATAAGCTTCTAACTCAACTGCCCAGAAAATCCTTTCCAATTAGGATGCAGACAGCTCCTTCCTCTAGCCAGGGCTGCTGGTCCTGAGGGGTGCTCTAAAAATGTGTCTGTTAAACTAGAGTAGATATTGGAAATGTAGAAAAGGCGAATGTCCTGTTTTGAGCATCTACCCATGATAAAATGGCCGCCTTTTGGCACATCTCTTCACAGGTTCTAATCTCTGTGGGTGCCTGCTCTTTCTTTCCTTCTTTTTTTTTTCTTTTGTTTTTTAGAGATAGATTTATTTACTGTTTTTTTTTTAAATGAATTTGTTGCATTTGTTCACATCTGTTTGGCTGCTTTCTTAAGAGGCTAATTTGCTTATAAAATGGCAGTTGTTTTGAATATGTCCAAATTCCCCTGTCTGCACCCAAACCATCGCAGTCCAGCTAACAGCTTAGATGAGGGAGTCCGTGCTGGCTAGGGGTGGGCTCCAGCAACAGCTTTCTTTGTGGCCTCTGGAGCGCAGTTATGGCAGACATTCTAAAAACCGAGGAAGCTAGGTCTCCGCCTTGGAGAGCTGTATTGATGTTTCCTAATGGGGGAGGGCTTACCTTTTAAGTCAAAAAATGGTGTGGAAACACAACAGAAGGGGCTTTGTGGGCTCCCGAGTGCTGGAAGCCGAGGCTGTGCGCAGCTGTTGTCTGTGATAAGCAGGTGGTGCTGCGAAGTCAGCGACAATGTGTGCGTGTTCGTGTGTGCATGTGGTGTGTGTAAGTGTGTGTGCATTGATGTGTGTGTATGTGTGTGTCTGTACGTGTGTGTGTGTGTGGTATGTGTGGTGCATGTGTATGTGTGTGGTGTGTGTATGTGTGTGTCTGTGCATTGGTGTGTGTGTGTATGTGTGCATGTGTGTGTGTGTGTGTGTCTGTGTGTGTGTGTGGTATGTGTGGTGCATGTGTATGTGTGTGGTGTGTGTGCATGTGTGTGTGTGTGGTGTGTGTGTATGTGTGTGTGTGTGGTATGTGTGCGTGTGTGTGTATGTGTGTGTGTGTGTGTGTGGTGTGTGTGTATGTGTGTGTATGTGTGCATGTGGTGTGTGTGTCTGTGTGTGTATGTGTGTGTTTCTCCTGGTTTTCCATTCGTCAGGAAGAACCAGCATGTACATTGAGCTGTCTTCTGAGTTACTTGTTTTATAGCTCCACCTGATTACTTTTGTTTCTAATTTAATTGTATTTTTTCCTGTATTATTGTAAAGTGCCACTAAAATTATCCTTTTGTCTTTATTTTTATTGAAATAGTTATTTTTTAATGCTTAAATATGGTTTAAAAATCTATGCCAGTTTACAGAAAGTCAAAATTACCACAAAGTAGTTTGAGAGGATGTTGGTTTTTTGTATTTGTATTAAGTCTAGTTCATATTGTTCACAGTAAAAAAAGAAGAAGAAGAAGAAGACCCTCTGTGCTGCAGCTCGGGAACCAGACATGCCTGTGGTGCTTAGGAAAGTCTGCCTGGCGTTTCCAGTAATTCCGCGGTGGGCGCACGCTCAGAGCGACTGGCCTGTAGGCGCTGTGTTCCACTGACTCAGCCTGCAGTCACAGTTGACCTGAGAGAGGAACCAAACCAGAGAAAATGAGAAGCTTCGACACAGAGGCAATGGGATCCAGACTGACTCTGTGAGCCACAGCAGGGTCGGCCCGGGCCTCTGCTAGCAGGGAGCCCCTGCCTGCAGTTTTGGCTCCTCCTTGAAGGCTGGGCAAGAGACTTGGCTGCATTTCTGCTCAGGCAGCATTTTCTCCCAGGCCTGTGGTCCAAATATTCGAACATTATCCCTCCTGATAATATGATAACCAGGGGCCAAAGAACTCCTCGTACCCTAACTCCTCTTCCTGTGTGCGCTCTGTCCTTATGTTAAGATGTTGGGAGACCTGGTGCTAAGCCCAGCGAGGGTCTTAGGGAATATAGTCAGCACACACAGAAGCAGCAAGTCCTCCTGCTACACAGCATGGCCTCGTACGCACATCCCATGAAAACGAGGGGTTACCCTTTTTGTGCATTTGATGATAATTTGTTCAAAAAATGCTGTGCATTTTTGCGTGTAAGAGAAGCTGCACCCTGCGGGGTTGGGTGTTTCCTCTCCTCGTTTCCATCCTCTGTGTGGCGAGCACTTCTCAGAAGCTAGCTTGGCTTTCCACTCTCTCCTGATCATGCCCAACCTTCTGGCAGCCATTAGGGTCCTCTTGGTTTTCGGATTTCATCCTATTTGACGTGACTCTGCCGTTTTCGTTGGTGTTTAACCTACTCGGATTTCTGATACTTCTTGAATCTTTGCCTTTGAACATCTCCTCTATTTCAGAAAATTCTCCTTCGTCATCACCTTCAGTAGGTCATTTGCCTCAAGGAGCATCTTAAGTGGCTCATGTCGGAGAAGATGGTAGCCAGAGGTCAATGCTGAAGAGTCAGCCTCACCTGCATGGGCTGCTGGCATTCTCTGTGAGCTCCGGCCAAAGATGGATCCGTTCCGCTCATCCCCATTACCTCTGACTCCAAATGAGACCCACTTTCTAATGGGCTCCAAAAGTGCGAGTTCCATGGAGCGCGCACGGGGGTTGGACAATCTGAGAGGGGCGCGGTGGAGAAATCTGGGTTTTCTGATGTCCTTTTACCACGCGCGTGGATAGGATCGATTCTGAATCATTCATTTCAGTAAGTCTGGCGCTAACGTTTCTGAAAGCATATGAAGCGAAGGACTCAGAAATGATTAAAAGCAGCAGCTGTGGGCTGCTGCACGTGCGCCTAATCGGAACAGTTACCCCGCAGCGTGGGGACTTCGCCGCACACTGTTTTGGACGGAGTGATCCCACCTACGCACTGGCTGCTTGTTATTGCTGATGTAGAGTAGGTCAACTCCAAACCCTGAAACTGACGGCTGTTGACACCGATGCAGAACATTAGAAGAGAGCCTGGAAAATGGGCTTAGATGACCAAGCCAGCTTTCTAACTTTTCCACAAGGATGTCATTTTTGATATTCACAGACCTCAAAAGAGGCCAAGGAGCCTTGAAAGCTTAGAAAACCCTGGATTATCACATAAAGGCCTGAAAGTGTAGTATGTGAGAATCCGCTAATGGCACATAAAGAGCTGGGGAGAGCTTGCCTCTCACGTAGTGGGACCTGAACTCCTATCTGAAGAACTCGCATACAAACAGCTGGGCATGTTAGAGAATGCATGGAGTCCCATCACCGGGAGATGGGGACAGGAAGGCCCCTGAGGCTCAGTGCCAGCCTAGGTTAGTTGATGAGATTCAGGCCCATGCAAGACCCAAGGGAAGCACAGTTGTACCATATCAGGAACACAGGGTGGCTTTGCCCTCTGCACATCTGAATGGCCCATACCTGGGCTCAAATGATTCTGTCCTGGCTACCATATGTCAATCAACTTGTAAATCTCAATCACTTTCTAAAAACCATTTCTGCAAAACAGGAATAATAAAGTTATTATCTGTACTGAAGATAGTAAAAAGAGATATTTATGTGTGTGCTGGGATTTGATGTTGCTGAAATCTGGCAAAACAAACACACAATTAATTCAGCAAAAATGAGAGTTCAGAAGCCTTGTTGGGTTTCAGTTCCTCTGTCTTAGAAGTTAAGAGCCATTTCTTCCAATTAACAGATCTCCCAATTCAAAACCATCAGTGTAAGCTACACAAAGTGGTAGTGTACAATTATTGGTTTATAAGCCAGCACTCTTCCAGAACCTTCTCTCTGTATTGTGACGTGGGGAAGTACGTTTAAAAGTAGATGTAAGCTTTCTGTCACCATTTTGGGGGAAAGCATGTTAAGCAAAGCTTTGGAATCAGACATAGAATTTCCCCGCAGTGCTAACGTGGGCGTCCTGTGGGCTGGCACATTTTTAGTGCTGCTGTGGGCTGCTCTCTTCCTCGTTCGTCGGCACTGTCTGATCTCCCTGCTCCTCCTGGTGCAATCTGTGGCCTTTCTTGTACGTGCCATTTGGAGGTTTAGGAGGCTGTGGTCTCTGGACATGTGAACCCTATGTTCCTTATGGTCTGAGCGCTGCTCTGTGGTCTCTGGGAACTGACAACACGGCAGGACTCCCTGATCTTGATTTTGGCAAAGAGTCCTGGGCCTGCTTCCTTTCTCAAGCCAAATTTGCAAAATAATGGAGCAGGGATTGGGTTGGGCCAAGAGAGATTCTGAGGTCAGAAGCTTTGTCTGAACGCCAAGAAAGAACACTTTCTCCAGCAAGAAATTCCCTGAGGTGGAGGACCATGGGGCGGTGGTGAGACACACGGCGCACAAGGAGTTAACCCTTGCTGTTTTCTTTCCTCCTTGTGGTGAGGCTGTGCAGTCTTGGGGTGCCCCATGTGTAACCATGTGTCCTCTCCCAAAGAAGAATCCCTCAGGTGGAGCCCGGTCTCCAGGACAGTTGCTCCAGGGTGGAAGCATGTCACAGGTGCCCACAGGGCACACCCAGGGCCTCAGCCTGTGGACGCCACTCTTGGAAGCTTAGAGGACTGTGGGATTAGAAGTGGGGTCACAGTCATTGATCCAGTTTCCTCAAGAAACTGAAACTGGCACCTAAAGTAAAGCAGAAGACAGTGGGAGAGAAAGGCGAAAACTAGAAGCCAGTCAACATCAGCGGAATCCATGGCTCTTTGAAAAGATCCATAGCACGGAGACTGAAAAAAAAAAATGAAAGAAGTCATAATTATTAAACGTGGATTAAAGCTTGCGATTAAACGTTCCCATAAGGGCATTTCACCTATGGTTTCACGATAACAGACGTGACGTTATGTGGAACAGACTCATTTTAGAAACCCATACACTGAAAAAGACAGGATCTAAAACATTCTCATGCATTAGAAAAAAGAAAAAAGAAAACACTTTGACAGAGATTTCCAAACCTGGGCCATGTGACAGGGCAGAAAGAAGAGAGGCGTGTAGATCAGGAAAGATGGAGCGCACCTGCTCTTTCTCCCTAAGGGATAGACGCCCTCGAGCACGTCGCTTGTGTACAGACAGACGGCGAACGCCCTGCACTCAGGGCCACGTTGGAGCGTGAGCTCAGCCCCTGTAGACACGAAAACTGAAATGGAAGTTCATTAGTAACAGCATCGAAAACATGGAAATTATATGAATAAAATATGAATAAAAATGATATATATATCTACATATAGAAATCGGATTGCTGGAGGACGGTGAAAACTTGGGTAAACTGACAGTCATGTGCGGTCCCCAAGCGAGAGACTTCTTATCACAGCCACAATTTAAAAAGTTATGGGGCTCATTTTTTCCAGTTGACATATGGACTTAAAATCACCCTAGTAAACATTCCAGAAAGTCCATTTTCTTTTTGAAAATCGAAAGCAGATTGTAGAATTACATGGGTAGTTAAGGGATTTAGAGTTAAAGCAACCTTAGTTCACTCAGGGCTTGGGTGTAGCATCTGGAGCTCACAAACCGGTGTGCCCAGCTTCAACCCGCAGCACCACAGTAAGGAAAAGAGCTATGGATAATGCCTGATTTTAATCCAACAAAGGCACAAAGTAAAGAGAGAGGGAGGATGGCTCAGTAGGTATGCCTCTTGCATAGGCATGAGGGTCTGAGCTCAGATTCCCAGCATGCACTTAAAAAAGTCATGATTGGCAGCCTCTGTCTGTTATCCCAGCCCTGGGAGTTGAAAGGTAGAAGAAATGAGCAGATCCCAGGGGCTTGTTGACCGACTAGCTAGAACTGGCAAGATATGGAGGAAGATACCACCATGTCCACCGTTGACCTCCATATATACACACAAGTGCACCTGCACACACACACACAAAGTGCACCTGTACATACACACACACACAAGTGCACCTGCACATACATATACATCACACACACACATACATACACACACGCAGAGCAAGTGCACCTGTACATACACACACATCTCACACACACACACACAAACACACAAGTGTACTTGCACATACACATATATCACACACACACGTACACACATACCATAAGTGCACCTGTACACACACACACACACACACACACACACACACACATGACATTAGGCTTGAACATATAAGCTAAATTTCTTCAGGGAACCATGAAATAAAATATTTTAGATTTAATGTGTTTTTTTTTAGATATGACACTAAATAATTGTACAATAGACAAATTTAGTAAATTTCACTTTATCAAAACTAAGTGATGCTAATCTTCAAAAAATTAAAAGAAAAAGAAAATCAAACCACACATGGGGATAAAATATAAGGTGAGAAACTGTGGTCGAGAACGCTCACCATTCAAAAATAGTACAAACAAAACAAAACAAAAATCTAGTAAGAGAGCCAAACAGCCACCGGTGGAGACCCTCATCTAAATGTCTGAAACCTGAAACGCTCAAAAGTCAGAACATTTTTGAGTGTAAACTTGAGGCCACAAAAAGAAGCTCTAACCCTGCCCTCACAAGTAGGCAAGTTATCATTTCATTAGCGCTGCCCAATCATAGGCATTAAGACCAAGACCATCCCTAATTTAAGGGAACCTATAGACCAGCGAGCACATACGTTAAGAGCCTACAGAAGCTGTTATAGCAAGTGAACAGCCCAGAGTCAGAAAGACAAACGCCACATGCTTTCCCTAATAGCAGAGCCTAGTTTTAATTTTTATGTGTGTGTGCGGATGTGAGTGTGGCCTAGATTGTGCAGCTGGAGATGGAACCATGAGGACAAAGGAGGGCTAAGGAGAGAGGAAGAGAGAGGGAAATAACAGAACATTTGGGGGTTACAGCACAACGGTACACCTGGAGGTTGTCGGGGCCCAACGGGAGGCTGGCGAGGAACAAGGAAGAAATATGGGAGGGACCAATAAGACCAGAGTGTGTATGAAAACGCCACAACAGAACGCATCACTCTGAATGTTGGTTTTAAAATAATAATATTAAAAAGGAAAGCCTTTATGTTTGACGAATATTTGCTTAAGTGACATTTACGCATCTAACGTTTGTTCAGGTTACAGCGTGAGCTCGCCCAGCTGTTAGGTTCTGCAGCAATATGCAGGGAAGAGAATGCCCAGGAAACGGGGTTTCAGGAGCTCGTTTCTGTCTCTCCACATTCCTCCTTCTGGCTACGAGGGAAGCTGAGTCACTACCCTCCAGGTGGATGGCGAACTGAGCTCCAATCCCTGCTTGTCTCATGATTACATGGCCAGTAAGAGGACACGGTACAGCGACTTGTGCTATAAGATTCCTGTTCTTGTCCCTTCTGGGATTAAACTCCACCCTCAGATGGGAGAGACGTTAGATGGTAGCTGACAGGAGGCTTTGTTTGGAAGGAATTCCTTGGCCCAGCAGAGCTATGGCTCTGAGAAATCAGCCACCCCTGGGGCAGTGTGCCATCCGTAAACTTGGGCCATTTATTTTTATTCTTGTCTATTTGGGGAAGTCCATCATCACTTTCAGTCTGGGCACAGCGAGGCGGTCCAGTGGCGGGGCTTCCGGAAAACCATCAGCAGGAGAAAGAACAGCGTAAGAGACGCTGAAGAACCACACATTCCATTTCCCATGTATGGTCCTCTCCCGTCTCTGTGCCCATCCCTGGCCAAAAGCTGATGGGTGCACCTGTTAGAAGCCAGCTGCTGACTACAGCTTAGGCCATGAACGTATTATTATGGGAAAGGGTGGCAGCCACCTCAATACCCCAGAGGTTGACTTTTATCAATCCTGGTGCTCTCACCGTCTTGATCCTTCCGCAGTCCTGGGAGCTTGTAGTGCAGGTGAGAACAGCCACTACCCTGAGCCCACAATACTGGGAACATGTGGTAGGAAATGCGGCACCAGATCCACGTCAATCAGTTAGCAGCTGCTTTTATCCAACGCTACCTATGAGGGTATCGCCGTCAAAACTGTCAGTAACTTCTGCTCAGCCAATGGAATTATGTATTCCACAGCTCTGCACAAAACTGAGCTTCAAGCAAACACACCCGGCACCTTCACCCTCCCCAGACAGACCCCTTAGCTGTCACAAAATGCATAGTGGAAAGCGTCCCTTCAATTGTGTCTGCGCAGCTGCATGACTCCCTGCTCTCTGAGATGACTTCTGGTCTCCTGCCTTCCTTCAGACTAGTCCGTTGCTTCTCTTTGGGTCACCCGTCCACTTGCCTTCTCTGACGTTGAGCTCATTTGAATGAATCTCTCTCTGTCTCTGTCTCTCTGTGTGTCTCTGTCTCTCTCTGTGTGTCTCTTTCTGTCCCTGTGTGTCTCTCTCTGTGTCTATCTCTCCCTCCTTTCTTCCTTCCTTTTTTCTAATCCCTTACTCTGTTCTGACAATGTTCCTCTGGTATTGAAAAGCATCACGCCACCTCCAGTGCACCAGGCTCAGCATCCTATTCTGCTCACTGTGCTGAGCTCGGGAACAGGCTCGGGAACAGGCTCAGATGCCCGTTCACCCTGCCCTCTGCTCACTGTGCTGAGCTCGGGAACAGGCTCTAGATGCCCGTTCACCCTGCCCTCTGCTCACTGTGCTGAGCTCGGGAACAGGCTCTAGATGCCCGTTCACCCTGCCCTCTGCTCACTGTGCTGAGCTCGGGAACAGGCTTTAGATGCCCGTTCACCCTGCCCTCTGCTCACTGTGCTGAGCTCGGGAACAGGCTTTAGATGCCCGTTCACCCTGCCCTCTGCTCACTGTGCTGAGCTCGGGAACAGGCTTTAGATGCCCGTTCACCCTGCCCTCTGCTTTCACCCCTTTCTAAAAGCCACAGTGGCCTTGTTTTACACCCACTGCTTAACTGAAATTATCCCTGACAAGATCACAACCTATTCTCCAGCCACAGAATCCACTATCTCCCACTCAGTTCTGCCATTCATCACTGTAAATCCTGCTCTTTCAGTCACCAAGCAATAAATAATATATCATTATGTGCCAACCACCATTGTGTTTGCTGAGAATATAATAAACAAGAGGAACGAAGGCCAGGATTTCACTAAGTTATTGGTTAAAAGGTAAACATCAGAGAGCACGTTTGTTGGGGTGAAGTGTGGAGGAGGCAGGTGGAGACGGCTAAGGGCAACTGTCCACAGGGGGCATTAAAAGTTCTCCTAACTGGTTACAAGTAATTGCATTGGAACAAAGCAGCATGCTGAATGGAGCTTTAAAATCACTTAGTACATTGGTCTGCAGTTCCTACCTCCTTATAGACTCATTTTCTTTGTAAAGATTTCATTTATTTTCATTTGTTAACTATGATGATGTCCCTGAATGGATGTCTGTGCACCACAGGCATACAGTGCCCTGGGAAGCCAGAAGCCAGGAGGAGAGGGCTTCAGATTCCCTGCCCAGGAACAGACAGTTGTGAGCTGCCATGCAGGTGCTGGAGATTGAACCCAGACATTTGGAAAAGCAGACTGTGCTTTTAACCATGGAGTCATCTCTCTTTTATGGACGGGAACAAAAGGGAAGATGCTGAGGTGCAACACGGGAGAAACTACAGTCAGCAGGCAGACTGGGGAGAAGCTGCAGTCAGTCAGCATGCAGACAGGGGAGAGGCTGCAGTCAGTCAGCATGCAGACAGGGGAGAGGCTGCAGTCAGTCAGACTGGAGAGAAGCTGCAGTCAGTCAGCAGGCAGACTGGGGGGAGCTGCAGTCAGTCAGGGCAGACTGGGGGGCTGCAGTCAGTCAGCAGGCAGACTGGGGGGAAGCTGCAGTCAGTCAGCATGCAGACAGGGAGAGGCTGCAGTCAGTCAGCATGCAGACAGGGGAGAGGCTGCAGTCAGTCAGACTGGGGAGAAGCTGCAGTCAGTCAGCAGGCAGACTGGGGGGAAGCTGCAGTCAGTCAGCAGGCAGACTGGGGGGAAGCTGCAGTCAGTCAGCAGGCAGACTGGGGGGAAGCTGCAGTCAGTCAGCATGCAGACAGGGAGAGGCTGCAGTCAGTCAGCATGCAGACAGGGGAGAGGCTGCAGTCAGTCAGACTGGGGAGAAGCTGCAGTCAGTCAGCAGGCAGACTGGGGGGAAGCTGCAGTCAGTCAGCATGCAGACAGGGGAGAGGCTGCAGTCAGTCAGCATGCAGACAGGGGAGAGGCTGCAGTCAGTCAGCATGCAGACAGGGGAGAGCTGCAATCAGTCAGACTGGCGTTGAGGCTGGAGCACAGGAAGTCAAATGTAGGTGCTGCTGAGGGGAAACTTGGACCCACATAGAGAGACAGAATGGAGGGAGGGAGCTGCAGTCCCTCAGAGGCCCACCATGCTGCCCTGCACTTCCTGCCAACTCTCCTTGAACAGAAAAGGGCCTCTACCACAGGGTCCTTCTCACTCTTCCAAATCCGCACACTTTTCGTTACTATAACCACAGGCAGCAAAGGACTTCACATTCTGAAGCAAGTGTGTACTTACATTTTATTGCTAAACTTAAAGGCAATTTACTCTCACGACACAGGCAGCCAGTTACCTCTTACGTGTCATGTAGTCAGCAGCAACCACAGAGTGTGTTGTCGGGGAACAACAAAACCATGGAGAAAATTATGCTAGTAAGATTTTTATTCTTTTGTAGGTTTTCGAACGTAGAATTCTGATTACAGAATCCAACTGAAGGCCCTGACCTCATGTTTTATTTCACTTTAACAAAATGGGAAGATTTGATTCAAAGGAAAATATTTTCAAGGATTTCAATTGTAATAAGTTCTTTTTTTTTTTCAGAGTGTAATGGAAACTTAATCAGATGCACATTTCTCTGCAAAGAAGAGATTTCTCTGCACATTTCCCATGATTGATGGGAAAAACAATTTTATGCAAACTGTATTTGCCAGAGCCTTTCAGAAGGAGGTTAAAATGAGTTTAGCTGAGACAGGAAGGCTGCAGGCTCTGTCCACCCCATCAACACAAGGAGAGCCACAAAAAGGAGAGCCCAGCCGGTGGTAGGACGAGAGAACCAGATATAGGTTCTCACAGAGGAACATTCCAGAAAAATAGGTGGCAGTCTCAGAAACCACCAGGCGCTGTTGCTGCCTGGGCCTGTGGGGTGGACACAGCCTGTGACGAGGGAGGACTGGCTGTCCAGCAGAACTTCCTTCCCACTGCCAGCTTAAACACGGGACAGAGCCCTTGGGAAGCTGGTGCAGTGGATAGCCTGGGGCATGCACTCACACACCAGCCGGCTTAAGTGAAGCTGCATGCCTGGTTGTGGTGTCCATGGGTGTTGTGGCTGGAGGGGCTCCCACAGCTTTGGAGATGGGTGTCGTAGGTCCCCCTGAGTCTAGGAGCAGGTCCGTGGACTATAACAAACAGTTGACAACATGGCACGAGACGTGCAGCCACGTGAGCAGTGCTTGTTAGGATGGCACTGGCTGTGCCTTCCTGAGAGGCACCTGGCGGGAAGCCTGAGGGCGTTGGAAGCGCCTTCCCAGGACCTCACTCAGCCCCAGCACCAAGCCTCCAGGTGTTTTCTGAGCACAGTAAATCTGGGTTTCCTCAGGAACAGGAGAGGTGCCAGGTGCTGACACCTAGAGAACGTGCACCCCAGCTAGTGAAACCCACCGGGGTTCTCCAGGGCTCTAAGCCACTAGTTGGCTCCCTAAGGTCCTTTCTCTGCCTGTGTGAGGTCTCCTCATGACTCCATGCCGTGAGGGCTAATTCCTATCATAACTAGGTCAGCCATGTGATTAGGGGCAGACCACGCTGACCCCTGTAGCCTTGAAACAGGACTCACCTACACATAGAAGGTTTGGACTGGACCCAGACGCAGTTTCCAGAAAATGAATTATCCCTTTAGAAGCGGCGAAGACAGAGTTACCAAGTCAGATGTGAGTATGTGCAGGAGGAGGTAGACACAGGTGCACGCACACCGTGACCTGATATTTCTCAGCATTGCAATGTCATTTAAGAAGTAGAGAAATAAAGAACAGCAACAAAAGAAGCTTGGAGATGGTTCGCTGGTCAAAGGTGAAGTGTGAGAACCTGAGCTCAGATCCCCAGAGCTATGTAAAAATCCAGGTGCCATGGCCAGTATCTGGAAGCCGAGCGTGGGGGAGGAGACGATGGATAGTCAGATCCCTGGGAGAACAGAAGTTCTAGGTTCAGTCAAAGAGCTGGTCTCAGAGAAGAACCTGGAGAGCGGCAGAGAAAGGCTCTCAATGTCACACGTGCACACACAGATGAATAACCCCAACACAGCACAGACCCCCAGACTCCACACATGCACACTGCACACCTAAAAGAAGAGTAGAAGGAGGGGAATATGAGGAAATGCGTATCGTGAATACCGTGAGCGGGGACCATTGCTGAAGCTGCTAGCACGCGGACTGGCAGCGGAGCAGAGGGGAGAGTGCACACCAACTAAGAGGTTATTTCTACTAGCAGGCTAGAGAAAAATCTGGAATTGGCTCGCACTCCCTCCAGTTATAATAGATTTTCACCACAAACATTTCAAAAAATTTACAAATAAGTATAAATTTAGCTTTGCAGTCCTCTGCATCTCAGAAGCCAGGGAATGATTGCCACATTGGAAACTGATGCAGGTCTGGAGGGGCACTTGACACTATTCTTAGAACCGCTGACTTACTCAGAAGATGGGGTGGAGGTGGGTGGCACCATAGGCAGCTTAGAAGTCAAATCTTGGAGCCCAAGGTCTCCGAAGTTCTGAGTATTCTGTTTGCGACCAGGACCACTTTTTCTCCCCAAAGGACCCACCTTACCTGACTCTCCAGGGGGCTACTAAGCGTAAAGTCTCCCTCATAGACCACCACCCCAAGGGAAGGCAGGACACAGTCAGTACTGCTCCTCAGGAGATCCAGGATCAAGCCTCCACCTTATGGCAAACTGAAAAGATGAAATCCTAACAATTTCTCTATTTATTTAACAAGAGGGCTTAGAAGATTTAACACTTAAACAGCCTTTGCTTTCTGCGTTGGTTTGTAACTTGGAAACTCAGAATCTATGAATAAGCCCCCAACCTGAGGACCAAGGGCAGATGGAATGGCTGAGGCTGGAAGTCTCCTGCTTGAGTGACATTCTGCCTCCTGCCACCTCACAGCTGATTAGGGCTGAAGTTTCAATCCATTCACCCAGCAGCAAATAATATTGATAACTGATGCAAATTATCACCACATATTTTCCAGATTTAGGGCTAGTTTCTCAAACTAATATGAAATTCACCATTTTATTTAATTTGCCCAACTTATTTAACTTTCAAAGAATCCCATACAGTAAATATTATTCCATACATTTTAAAGACAGAAATTCTAATTTGCTACATACTTAAGAAACCATAATCAGAGCAGTAGCATCTGGGCTTTTCTCCAGGCCGTTACTGAAGATTGTGTTCTGCTGGGTTCCTGAACAGTGTGATTCTGTCCTGGTCTGCTTTGCCTCAGTTTGGAATTAGTTTTCCTTTAACCAGCATCAGTGTGGTAAATCTTTCCTTAACCCTGTTCTACGGCTTTGCATGTAAAGCTGGGTTTCTTGCAGGCAGCGACAAGTTAGACCTTATTCTATCTCATCTTTAAACAAGACCCACAATGTTTTCTCTTCAGCCCAATTTCATTCTTTCCTTGTTGTTAGTGAACATTTTCTAGAATTCCATTTTATTTTTTAACTCTATATATACTTTGTGTCTTTTCTTGAAGTTGTAATGGTTATCCTAAAGTTGGTAATATAATCACTTAACTTATTTAAATATATCTTCAAATAAAAATGTGAGTCAGGTGTAGTTTTTCCCAGTTTCTCTGTGAATCTCTTATGATTTCTGTCATTCATTTTGTCTGTCATTATTGTTAAATGTATTTATATTTGTATTACTTGTAACAGTTATCTTTTAGGTCCATTAAGACTAAGAAAAATAGAATATTTGTTGCATTTTTCACTTCTAAATGGCCTTGCTTTAGTGGACCTGTGTTTCTGCCTTTTCCTGGAATGTGCTTCTTAACATGGCTCTCTAGAGAAATCCTCAAGCAATGAAGATTCTCAAAGATTTCTTTTTTTGTCTGACACAAATTTATAAATATTAAGCATTCGATTTAAAAAAAAAAAAACAAATGTCAATAGATAAAGACTTCTAAATATGTTTGCCGAGTTTTCTTCCAGTTCTTGGAATATTACACTGCTTGAGCTTTTTGGCCTCTTGAATTTTAACTCAGAATTCATTTAGTTTTCACCCTGTCTTCTTAAAGGGCTCTAGAATATATGTGCTTCCTTCAATTTGCACGTGTAGCTTAGTTTTTGTATTTTATATTCAGTGTGTGTGTGTGTGTGTTTCTCTGAGCTTCCAAGATCTCCAAGTTCATGCATGCTATTAATTTTGGGAAAATTTCAACCACTGTTATTTTAAAACATTTTTGGCTTTCTACACACTTTTCAATTTCACACTTGTTATACCATAGGACACCCCCTCCCCCCCGTGAGTGTTCTGCTTTCTATTTTTAAATTTTTTTAAAAAATGCTTTTATTTCAGTTTCGGAAGTTTTGAGTCTTCTGTCAGCCCTGCCTGGGGCTGAAAGGCCTAGCAGAGACATTTTCTATTTATAGTAGAATGATTCGATTTCTAAAAGTTCCCTTTGACTCTTAATAAACTTTCCATTTCTCAACTTAAAATGACTCTCCATGTTCTCCACTTTTGTGCATTGCAGTGCCGGGGGGGGGGGTCTTGGTGATGAGAAGGCAGTGGGGTTCAGGAGCTGGCGTTGGTTTAAACTTCAGGAGTCTGACCCCGAGTTGTTTACTTAGGCATATTTAACCACAGCACAATTTGCTGAAAACTTTTCTGGTAATGATTAATTCAATCCAATGTGCACAGCAAGCATACATAATCTCCTTGAAGAACAAAGAAAACTAGATACAGCTCAGACGTGACACCCAGACTTTGTAAGGTCCATAAAGATGGGTCCTATAGATTGACTGGGAAAAATAAATTTACGGTGCTCCAGCATTTGGTGCTGGAAAAGTCTCTGGCCAAACAGATAGTGAGTGCAAAGGTCACTAGGCTAGAAAGCACACCTGCTCCCAGTCTGCCAGGCAGGCAGTAGGTTTGCATTCCATCCCTTGAAAGAACAATTCTAGGTGCTTCACATTCCGGGTTCCCTGAATGCCTGTCTGCGAGCACAGAGACCTCTCCACGCCTCCTACATTGAGGGTCCTCCGGATGTTGATCGCAGTTATTGCGAACGTTCTGTCCACTAGCTAGGTCAGCATTGTGTCTGAGTGTGATTGCAAAGCTTTCTTTCCTTCTTCGTGTCTCTATTCCTGGTATCCACCACGACTCTGTCGTTGCTCTTGATTGCTGGATTTGTCAGGTATTAGGGGTCAAGGGAGACCTTCAGGTATGAGGACTGCATTGAGTTAAAGGCCCAGCCCTCTGAGGTGCTCAGTGAGCAGCACTAGCAGGTCTTACCACCATCCCACCTGCAAGAACAGACTTTGGGGTTCATTGAGGCTGCTGTGGACATGGTTAAGCTCTGTCCAACTTAAATCTTCTGAGTATCTTCGACGGCTATGGTTGCTTAGAGAAAGTTTATGCACTGAAGAATCTGCACAGGCAAATTTCCTGTTCTGTCTGGAATACAGGACAAGAAGTAGACACAAAATAAGCTCTCCATGGGATTTTGTCTCCAAATGTCGAGAGCTGGGACAGAAGAATAGGGTGGGATAAGAAGAGCAGCAGTGAAACCCTCGGGATGGGCACCCACGAGCTGGGGGTGGGGATACATGCCCTCTCTCTTATGGAAACGAACGTCAGCAGTATATTTACTAAACTGGAGGAGAATGTGTGTGGTGCTGACCACACTGTGACTGTGTCATGCATTCCAGGAAAAGGAAGTTGAGTACAACCTTTCCTGACATGATGGGTACGAGTCACTGATGGTCCCAAGTTGGTGTCGGGTACTTCCAACTTTGTCTTTAAAAAATAATCTGTTTTTTTTATTATTATTATTCAGATCATATATATCTGATAGAACAGAGACCAGTTTCAGACATCTTGTGTTTCTAGTGCCTATGACCCGAACACTGCCTGTATATCCCCCCCAGAGACCTACAGGAAATATGTATCTGGAGGAGTAAGCCCAGCAGGCTGTGTTTCTTAGACCGATCCATTCATCACACTATCTGTTCCCATGCCTCCAGAAGACTGGGGTGCAAGCAAGCCTGTAGGGCATTTTCTTAGTTAGTGATTGATGGGGAAGGGCCAGCTCATTGTGGGCGGTGCCACCACTGGGCTGGTGGTCCTGGGTTCTATAAAAAAGCAGGCTGAGCAAGCCACGAGGAGCAAGCCAATGAGCAGCATCCCTCCATGGTCTCTGCACCAGCTCCAGCCTCCAGGTTCCCTCCCTGACTTCCTTCCTTGATGAACAGTGCTGTGGAAATGTAAGACCAATTAACCCTTTTCTCTCCAAGTTATTTTCGGACGTGGTATTTCATCACAGCAACAGTAACCCTAACTCAGATGGTAATATTATTTTATTGAAGAAGAGTCACTGAATTTACTACACGTGGGTTTCTGAGGAAACTCCTCAAGCCCTGCAGATACGGTGTCTGTTCCTATATTCCATTGGTGATGGCACCCCAAAACACAGCTCTAGATAATCACATCTGTGTCGGTCTTACGCCCCAGACACCACACGAGAAAGTCACCAGGGAATATTTCCTTACTCTCTGTAGGCTACACACACGTTACTAAGCCCCACGCACCCACCCCTCTCTCTTTCAGAGCTGAGAATCGAACTAACAGTTTTGTGTGTGGTAGGCAATGCTGTCACCAAGCTGGAGACCCAGCCTCTGAGACTCAGCATTTTATATTCTGTCCAGTAAATTGCATCACACCTTTACCACAACATCCTAGTGAGGGAGGCTCCCAACCCCAAATCCCGGCCGTTGCCTTCTGCTCCAGAGTCTCTGCAGAATCAGTTTTATATGGTCTGATCTAAAGTCTGTTGCTTTTTAAATGAATGTTTACAATCATTTTGTATCTAAATCTCAGAGTCATTTTGGGGGATTGTTTTTTAATATGTCTTTACAAAATGTTTGTTATTTCTCCAAGTGATAGCTCTAACAGTGAACAGAGGCAATTTTCATTTAATTTAGAATTTAGAACTTGTGTGTGTGTCTGTGTGTGTGTATAGATGTGTGTGTATATGTGCTTATGTGTGTGTATGTGTGTGTGTGTTTCTATGTGTCTGTCTGTGTCTGTGTATATGTGTGTGTGTGTGTATCTCTGTGTGTGTATAAGTGTGTGTGTGTATGTGTGTGTGTATGTGTGTGTGCATACCTATGTGCAAGTGAAAAGAGAATCAGAGAGAAATGCACAATGTTATTGGTTTTGAAAAGTGCAGCAGGGCTGCAGAGACGGCTCAGTAGTAAAGATTGCACACTGCTCTTCCAGAAAACTCCAGTCCACAGGGTCCAGGTTCAGTTCTCAGTACCCACATCAGGCAGCTCACAACTGCCTGTGATTCTAGCTCCAGGGAGTGAATGCAGTCTTCTGACCTTCAAGGGCACCTGCTCTCATGTGCAAACACAGACACACAGACACACAAACACACACATAAACACACACAAATACATACATATACATGCACATTACACATATACACACATATAGACAGACACATAAACACACACACACACACAAACACACACTCACATAAACACACACATACATGCACATACATACACATTGCACATACACACACATACACAGACACACATACACACACACTCAACACATAAACACACACGTAGACACACACATACACATAGACACACACATACATACACATGCACACATACACACACACATAGATGCACACATATACACACATACACACACATAAACACACACACACGGACACACACAGAAACACACACACAATTAAGGAAATAAAAATAAATCTTAAAACAAAAGAGTCTTGATGGAAACTTGGAGCAGTTTCTGAAATCAGTCAGTATCTTTGTGATCCTTGGCTTTTCAGAGTCCCAGATGAGATACATAGCAACCTCGGATTCTTTACAAGCTTGAGAGGAATGCCAAGCTCTTTCCTTGATTATTAAACAAGGATCAATTTAATGTCTGCTCAAATTCTCCCTCTCTCCTCCCTCTCCTCACTCCTCCCCCCTCCTACATCTCCTCCCCCTCCTCCCCCTCCTCCTTCTTCTCTCCTGCTCCTCCCATGCCCCTCCCCCTCCTCCTTCTTCTCTCCTGCTCCTCCCATGCCCCTCCCCCTCCTCCTCCCCTTACTCCTCCCCCCTCTTCCCTTGTCCTCCTCCCCCTTCTCCCTCCTCTCCCTCCTCCCTTTCATCCTCCTCTTCCTCCTCCTCCTCCTCCTCCTCCTCCCCTCCTCCTGTT
>JAMJFZ010000189.1:1895000-1960000 GCA_026225945.1 Cricetomys ansorgei
GCCTCACAGAGTCCAGAGCTGCTAACAATGAACAGGACATGCCTTCCCAAGTCCATCGCCACCTGCTCAGCCTTCAGGCTATTAAACATGAAAGGCACCACGAGAGCATTGTCTGCATCCAGCTGCAGTCAGCTTCTTTACATAACGACTGCAATGTGGGTATGCGTTCTCAGACTGACATTTTAAAATGTAGAGACATTAAAAGCTTAGAAGTGTGTGTGGTCACGCACACAAAGAAGAGAAGTAGATAGAGAAGTTCTCGTATATATGAATATTTATGATAAGAAGAGGCATTGTGGAACTATCTCAGAAGCTAGCAAGTTTTGGGGACCTGGGGACATACAGAGCCCTGGGTTCTCTGCCAGCTCCACCTGAAACTGGGCGTGGTGACACATTCTTATAATCTCAGCACTTGGGAAGCAGAAGCAAGGGTCAGACATTCAAAGTCACTCTTGGCTACATAGAGAATTAGAATCCAGCTTGAGCTGCATGGGGGGGGAGGAGGAGGGAGAGGAGGAAGAGGAGGGAGAGGAGGAAGAGGAGGGGGAGGAGGAAGAGGAGGGGGAGGAGGAAGAGGAGGGGGAGGAGGGGAAGGGGAAGGAGGAGGGGAAGGGGAGGAGGAGGGGAAGGGGAAGGAGGAGGGGAAGGGGAAGGAGGAGGGGAAGGGGAAGGAGGAGGGGGAGGAGGGGGAGAAGGATAAGGAGGGGGAGGAGGAAGAGGAGGAAGAACAGGAGGAGGAGGATAAGGAGGGGAAGGAGGAGGGGGAGGAGGGGAAGGAGGAGGGGGAGGAGGAGGGGGAGGAGGGGGAGAAGGATAAGGAGGGGGAGGAGGAAGAGGAGGAAGAACAGGAGGAGGAGGATAAGGAGGGGAAGGAGGAGGGGGAGGAGGGGAAGGAGGAGGGGGAGGAGGAGGGGGAGGAGGGGGAGAAGGATAAGGAGGGGGAGGAGGAAGAGGAGGAAGAACAGGAGGAGGAGGATAAGGAGGGGAAGGAGGAGGGGGAGGAGGGGAAGGAGGAGGGGGAGGAGGAGGGGGAGGAGGAGGGGGAGGAGGGGGAGAAGGATAAGGAGGGGGAGGAGGGGGAAGGGACTTTCAGGAGAGGTCAGAATGCCATGGAATCTCCTGGGGACAGAACCCAGGCCTCTCATGGAAGCTGGGGAAGGAAGCATGTCAGCAAGAGTAGACTCTACAAGGTCAAGGTGAGTTCAGGCAGCCAGGCCATTAGCCGCTGTGGACATGTTGGGGGCGGTGCAGCCTGGAAAATCACCAAATGAAACAATAACTTGTTTATTTTGAAAATTATCCTTGGTACAACACCAATTTCATTTTATTTTTTTAAAAGGCAGTGAAGTGGAGCTGAGAAGTAGAATTTGCAGTCTGTCTTATCTCCATGGAGCTTGGAACTGGGGACTCGAGTCCAACCTCCTGGATCAGAAGTAGATGCTCCCTCTGCTCACTGTCAGTGCCGAGGCTGGCCCCAGCACAGTCCCTCCACCTCGGCTGCAGAGGCAGTGTAGACATTGTGGCTTCAGGTGAGGGGGGGAGGGCCGAGGCTGGCCCCGAGCAGCTGGGTCTGCCCTAGCCAAGGCCAGGCTGTAGCCCTTCTTCACCACGGCTTTTGGTAAGACCTGAGTAGATACTGTCTCATCTCATTCATCAGACCCAAAAAGAGCTTATATCCTCCAAGAACAAGTAAATATTAAATAAAAAGTGGATACATTTCATACTAATACCCACACCATGAGAAATACGAGGCCTACAGCGGAAGGTGGGGTCACCAAGAGGAAGAGACCCAACAAGAGAGGTTCCAGGCTCCAGATTTAGATCTAGAAGACTTTCAAATTGTTTGGGGAAAAATATAGGAGAAAATGAAACTCGGGAGTGAAGAGTCAGGAATTCAGGGAGCTGAAACTAAGAAGGGGTCAAGGGAATCTCTAGATAAAACACAGCAACTGAGATGACAGAACATACTAGAGAGCCTTAAACCGGATCGGGGAATATGAGGGTGGTTAAATTTGAACATACAGGGTGAGAGAGGCTCAGCCCGAACACTGACTGAGGCAAGCTTACCAGTATGCCAATGCCAGGTCTCACAGGCATGTTGCCAGGTCTCAGAAGGAGAGAGGAGATGGAGCAGAGACCAGCTGGAGAGAGAATGGAAAAAAAATGTCCCAGAGGGTGCTGATCAAAGAGCCTGAAGAAGCAAACTCAACAATCACAGACGGGCTTCACACAAAGAGGTCCACACCCACACACACCAACACCGTCACAGGAAAAATAAAAGCTGTGGACACTCTAAATATAGGCAGGGAATAAATCACTAAAAGAACGTCTCCTTAGGTTTGGAGAATGAAAAATATCTGTTAAATTAGAAACTAGAGAAACTTTGCTTCAAAACTGAAAGAATATACATCATTTCCAAATAATGCAAACTGAGATAATTTCTTCCCTGTGTGGACCTGTGTTCTGAGATGTTACAGCAATCATTCGGGCTGGCGAGGACTACAACGGGTGGAAATGGGGGTCATTAGAGAGGGCATCAGAACAATAAATGCATGCGAATAAAAATGGCTATTTTCCCCTTAATTGTGCAAATAAGCTGGTTGTAAAACACAAATCACAGCAGCCTACTCTTGGGTTTTCCGGTGCATACTGTTAAAGCATCTAGGACTCTCGCATGTATATACCACACCTGTATTTTACTATGCCAATCCAAGACTGGCTACCAAATTAAGGAACACATTTTAGTCTTAGGGACTTGTCACTGAGGAAACGGACCAGTGGATAAATTCCCCTTGCCTTGTAAGCACGAGATCTTGAGTCAGGTCCCCTGTGATCTGTTCAAAGCTGGGACTGGGTGTGCATCCCTGTAATCACAGAGCTCCTACAGAAAGGTGAGAGACAGAGACAGGAAAACCCTCAGAAGCTCGAGGGACAGCTGTCTTAGTGTATGCAGCTGACAGGAGACCCTGTCTCAAGGTGAAATGTGAGATGCATGTGTATGTGTGGTGTGTGGGTGATATGAAGGTAAGCCTACATGTATGTAGTGTACACGTGTGCATGTATGTGTGTGAAATGCACGCATATGTCCAAGTATGTGTGTGTGCATGTGTGCGTGTGTGTGCACGCATGTGTGTTGGGGGGGTGGGTGTCCATGGGTGCTTGTGTGTGTGTGTGCATGTGTGTGCGCGCGTGCATGTGCCTGACATACACACGCATGTACAGGTGCACCTGCCACGTGTGAGTGTGGGGCTAGAGGCTGCTGTTGGTGCCTTTCTCATTCTCCACTTTATTTTGGGGACAGGGCTCCTTGCTTTGTCTGGAGATCACTGTGTAGACTGACTGGTCAGCCAGTCCCCGGTACGCCTAGTCCCCACCCTCACAGTGCTGGGGTTAAAGGCGGACCGGCACGCTCAGCTCTTAGGGGACCTGGGAATTGAACCCAGGCCCCAGAACCTGTATAGAAACCGGTTTACTCATGGGCCGTCTCCTCAGCCCACTCTGAGATTTTGAAAAACCCACTAAGCTCTATATGTGATATCCTGTGAACACCGTCTTACCTAAGATTCTTACTGGGAGATGCTGCACGCCTGTAAGCACAGTAATCAGGGAGCTGGGGCAGGAGGAAGTGAGTTCCAGGCCAGGCTGGCCTATATAATGAGACTCAATCTCAAAAAGATGAAAAACAACAATAAAAATATTTAAATATTTGTAATATTTTTAAAAAATGATCTCAAGTAATATAGGCTGACCTTAAATTTTGACGTACAACATCTTGAGTTGACTTTCCAAGTCCTGGGGTTACAGGCATGCACCCTACACCCAGCTGAAACTCTGTAATATTTCTCTCACTTGTGACTTAACAATCTTATCTTACACTTCACGTATGAAATAGCACATACGTAGCACCTGTGAGCCGAGCTGAGGAGCCCAGGCAACGGCACAGAAGCCATGGCGAGGAAAGTCTCTGGGCCCCTGAGGCCCTGGCTGTTCATTTTCCCAAATGTGTCCTGTCTCCCTGACACTGTGTTCTGGACTGCCGTGTGGCTCTGATTGCGATGGCTTCCTCATCCTGACCTTGTGTGTGGCAGGAGTTCAGACCTCTCCTCCTGATGCTGCGTGGTGGGCGGAGCCTGGTGGGAGGAGCCTGGGCCCTGCCAGGGAAGGCTGTTCCTTTCAGCTCTGTGATGTGGGCTATGGTGTGGCACCACTGACCTGTCTGCTCTCTCGCCCCTCCAGATTTCCTCCTATAAACTAGAAACTAGAGCCCAGAGGATGGATGTGAAAGTGGAATTTGACCCATTAGGGAAATATTAAATCAGTTTATTAGGTGGCGAAGATTTCCTTTCTTAAAGAGACTGATTTCCGAAGAAGAGATAAGGAGGGAAGGCTGGAGAGGAAGCAGCAGGCCAAAGACAGGAAGGAATGGCAGCGTGCACTGCACAGAGCGGAAGAAAACAGCTCTCTGACAAATGTCTCTGTTGAGTATTTGCATTCTGGCTCACTAGACTAGGTTCCCTAATTGTTCCTTGTATTTTAAAAGGTCAAGTTATAACTGAACTGTATGTATTTGGAGCCAGATATTTTGCTTTTGTCAAGTGACTCGGCTTACTTATGTAATTCAATGTGCTGTGCTGTGTTATGGTGCTTATTCCTACCTGCCAGAGGTATACTTGGAAGTCTGCTCCATCTGGGTCCTTGGTAATGCTTCACACCGATAGATAGCACTAAGGCGTTTGAACATGTAAGAACCTTTCCACAACCCAGCGTTGTGGACCCCACCTCCCACCCTTCTCCATCCACAAGAAGCAATGCTGGTGTATCAAGATATCAGGTCTGGGGACTGGAGAGATGGCTCAGCGGTTGAGAGCACTGGCTGCTCTTCCAGAGGGCCCAGGTTCAATTCCCAGCACCCACATGGCAGCTCACACCTGTCTGTAACCCCAGTTCCAGGGGATCTGACAGCCTCACACAGTTATGCAAGCAGGCAACACACCAATGCATATAAAACAAATTTTAAAAAGATCCCAGATCTCTATACAAAATGCTCTCATTACAAAATGCTTTTTAACACACAGGCTGTAATTCTCATCAGGGGATGGAGGAACCCTGGCTGCTTGAGAGGAAGACTGTGTGGCTGCCTGGTGCACATCAGGATTCAGCTCATGTGAGCATTCTGAGGGCAGCCAGCCTCTCACTGGACCAGTGTTCGGCCAATGAACAGAGGGAGTGCCAGGCAGGGCATGTGCTGCCAGCAGAACCTGGCAGGTCTTTGATTTGATCAAGCTATGAGGGTTTTTGCAGACCCTGATGGTTGTGATGCCAGTCATTCAGTGATCAGCACAGATTTCTCAGCATCAGCACCTGGAAATTTCCCATCACCACCAGACAATGTAGGGAACTTATAAATAATGATGCCCCCCTCAACTGCCAGATTGCTTAGGTCTCAGCATGAAAGCTTGGCCTGGATAGAGACAAACTTCCAGACTTAGAAGCACATTCTCAAATGCACTTTGAAAAAGAGCTTTAATTTAAGGGGATGGAGAAGGAGTTCTAGCTGCAGATTTCGGGGACTTGGCTGGGTGTGTTGTCTGTTTTCCAGAGTCAGCAAGTATCTCTACTTCATGACTCTGGCTTCTCAGTGACAGGTTTGCTCTTTGCTCCAAACACTCAGATTCTCAAAGCTCAAAACCACCCAGCACTTTTCAGAATGTTCCAGTCTCTGACAGGCCTGTGTTTATTTACATCTCCCGATGTCATCACAAGAAGACCAGCACCTCTGGGAGAATTCTGGAAGGCCCGGAGGCAGGGTGATGTCCTCTCCAGAGCTACTAGTCTGTCCAGATGGCAACTCTGCCTCTACACAGTCCAAAGTGACACGTTCACCCCCGTCGCTGAGCTCTTGAGCTTCTCCAGGAAGAAAATGTGGTTTTGTCCTACTTTTAGCAAATTGACATTTCTGGGCTTGGCTTTGCTAGTGTGTCTCAAAACATATGGACACTTCTGGAAAAAATATTACTTCTGATCCATCTGGCTAAAGGGTGAATTTTTCCAAATACAGTAAAAGCCCTTTTATAAAATGCTTTTTCTACCACAGATTCCATTAGACCACAGAGCAAATCTTTTCCTTGGCCACAGAGCAGCGCTGTTGCTGCAGTCACCTGGATCTTGGGATAGGAGACTTCCGGCCCTTCTTCCAGCCCTGAGCAGAGGTAGGTAGCCAGCTCCTGTGCAACCCACTGCCTTAGCATGGACCTTGTCCAGGTTCCCCTGCTTTCTCTCCACCCCAGTGAGTGGCAGAGGCGCCTGAGGAAGGGCACGAAGGCTTCCCCAGGGACTGCAGATCACGCAGGAAGAAGAACCGAGGTCAGGATATATTAAAACTGGCTGTGTTTATGGACATATCTAGCTCAGGAATAACTTCAAAACTGTTCTAACAGGAAGGCTGTGCCTGGCTACAAGGAACCACTTCTGGCTCTGCCACAGACTCTGGGCAGGCTCTGGTGACATCCTGTCTAAAAAGACAGTTCACACCGAAGACTGAAGCCTGCGGGAAGGGGCTCAGGGATGCTATGCTGGAGGAAATGTAGAACCAGAGTTACGCATGAGATCCAGGTTTAAGAACAGCAACAGGCTTGTGCGAGTGCCGAGGGGTTAACGCTGGCCCTGTGCTCTGTGTCTGGGGGACTTCGATGGGTTTCCCTCGTCTCCATCCACCCTGGCCGACTCAGCATTGTTGTGAGACATCATGAGCAGTCAATGGGTCTCCAGGGTGTGTAAGGTCAGAGAGCAGAAAGACACAGTCTTCTTCCAAACGGAAAAGCTCCAGAGGACAGTGGCTGTGAACTTGAGAATTTGCTCGGAATCTCCTTTCTGCCGAAGCAGAAGGCTTAGAATTAGGGGCCGTGGCTCAAATTCAAGACTATAGTGCCCATTCCCAACGCAGGGAGGTATTAATGGAGACACAGATTCACTTCAGAGCAATCCGAGTGCAGGAAGGGCTTCCTATGAATTCCTATTCAGCCACGGCCATTCTCAGCCCTCTGCAGTGGAAGCATGAAATAAAGGCTTTCTAGTATTGAAGGCTACGGCTGTCCAGGAACCCCACGTTTGGGGTTGGTCTACTCTGGACTAGGGAGAGAGCCATCCTCTGGATAGGCCTGAGATGACTTTTCCATACTGAGCACCTCTCTGTGTTCATTAGCCCCTGAGTATGAGGCTGCTGGGGGTGATGGGACACCATTTGCCTCCTCAGATGGGGCCCTCATTGACAGGCTGGGGCTGGCACCACTAGACCAGGGGGTGACATCAGCCTCCCGTGAAGATTGTGAACCACTAGACCAGGGGGTGACATCAGCCTCTTGTGAAGACCGTGAACCACTAGACCAGGGGGTGACATCAGCCTCCCGTGAAGACCGTGAACCACTAGACCAGGGGGTGACATCAGCCTCCCGTGAAGACCGTGAACCACTAGACCAGGGGGTGACATCAGCCTCCCATGAAGGTCTTGATGCTCTGCTTAGGGGAGTGCGCCAAAGGGCTGAGAGAAATGTTTACCTGCAGGTAGAGCACAGACAGACAGAAGTTAAGGAATGCAAAGGCTCCAGGCCAAGGGCTTGTAAGCCCACATCGAAGGTCATAAGCCAGGCCTGAAACGACCCAACTGCCCCAGAACCGCTTGCCAGTCAGACGAGACAAGGCCCGGGGGATTACAGAAATATCTGACCCTAAAACAGTCATTATTGTGGGATTTACCAAAATATTAAAGTAAAAACACATGTCAGCAGTGGTTCAAAATACAGAAAGGATGAAAAAGAAGGATAATATCCTAGAATTCTCAAACTACAAAGGGGTATTTGATAAAATAAGGATAGATTGTAATAAGTCACACACACAATAAGATCAGCGCGACCCTGGCGCAATGGAGACGCACACAGGGAAGACGGAGCGGAGGACAGAGGGCGGCGTGAACATAAGTAGTAAGATGGCACCTTTGCGCACAGCCTGTAGACTAGGTTTAACTGGTCTAAACACACCCAGGTGCAAAATCATCAGGTTGGGCACATTTCACAAAGCGCGATGCAGATGTAGCATGCTTGAAAGAAACTCACTTTAACAATAGCGCAAACCGCCTGGAAGAATTAAAGTGAACACAGTGAGCGAGCGAGTCCCAGGAAAGCCGCAGCCATGTTAACATTGCAGAGAGGAGCGTGTCGAAGTTCAGCGTGTGGCTGCGCATTCACGACGCCACTGCCTAATGATAAAGCTTCTAGCTCAGAGACCACAAGCATCCCGGATGTCCAAGCGCTGAAGCACAGAGCTGTTGACGTGCAGAGCAAGTCATAAGAGTTGCAGAGGAATGGAGTCACGCCCCAAGGTAAAGATCTCAGCACCTAGATGCAAAGACAGGATATGCAGAGCAAAACCCAGTAATGACAAGGGGGTCTGAGCAACGTCACAAACTCCCAGCAGGGCTCTGAAGCACATTGCTGCTCAACAACAGGACGACACACATGGAGGGGCTCTTACCAGAGAGACACTAAAAAGGGGTGACCCTTTCTAAATCACCATGTGTCTAAGGATAAATCAATTGAGAACTTATAAAGTATTTTGAATTGAAATAAAACACAATATCAAATTTCCATGTGCACTCGATAGAGACGAGCCAGCCCTGAACACTCAGGTCTATTAGAAAAAAGACAAAAGAAACAAAGTCTCCCACTAACAGCCTTCCCCTCCTCACAGGGAATCTACAAAGGACCAAGCACCGCACAACTGTGCACGCCTGTCCTTCTACCATGGAGAGGCAGAGGCAAGAGCATCCAGGCCAGCCTGGGCTACACAGTAGCTTCAAGGCTAGCCTAGGCTGTAGATTGAGACGCTCTCTCTGAAAAGAATAAATAGGAAACAAACAAATAAATAAATAGGAAACAAATTGGAAAAAATATCTGTGTGGAAATCAGTGAAGAGAAAATGGGCAAAAATCTGTTTCAGTGCAGAACGCAATGCCATGCTGCCTCTCCAGCCGCACTGGCGGGGTGAAGACAGCATTGGGGGTGGTGAGTGCCTGCTATTACAGATCCAACACACAGGAGATACACAATAAGAACACTGTGCTCACATTAGGGCAACACATTTAAACTCATATGAAAGAAATATCCGCAAAGGAACAACACTGTCAAGATCACGCGGAAGGGAAAGGCAGTCTTCTGAGGAGACGGTATTAGTTCTTTAACACTTTCTGTCCTAACTTGCTTTCCTGGTGCTGTATAAAAGACAAAACATCCTGACCAAAGGCAACTTGAAGAGGAAAGCGTTTATTTTTGCTTACAAGGGATAGTCCATTACTGAGGGAAGCCAAGGAAGAATCTCAGGGTTCGAAGCAGAAATCATGGAGAAATGCTGCTTCCTGGCCTGTCCCCAAACTCATGTCCTTCTCTTCCCCCCTCCCCTCCCCTCCCATTCCCTTCCTCTCCCCTCCCCTCCCCTTTCCTCCCTTTCCCTTCCCTCTCTTTCCCTCCCTTTCCCTTCCTTCTCCTTCCCCTTTCCCTCCCCTTCCCCTTCCCCTCCCTGCCCCTCCCCTCCCCTTTTTTCTTTTCTCATTTTCTTTTTGAGACAGGGTCTCTCTGTTTAGCCCCAACTGTCCAGGCTGACCTTGAACTCACAGAGGTCCACTTTCCTCTGTCTCCAGTGCCAGGATTAAAGGCATACACCACCTCGCTGGCTCAGCTGTCTTTCTTATACAGCCCAGACCCACCTGCCTGGGGATGACAGCACCCACCATGGTCAGGGTATTCCCACACTAATTAGTGATCACGGAAAGCCTACAAAACGATCTGATGGAAGCAATTCACCAGCTGAGGTTCTCTTTTCCCAGCTGTCAAACTGGGAACCAGGATTAGTTATCACACCTTCTTACAAAGAAAGTTCCGGGTCCAGGTAGTGTCCCTGTGACTGCGACCAAGCATGTGCAGAGGTAATGTTAAACGTAGACAAATACTCCTGGGCAGTTGACACTCCATCCTATGAGGCCAATGTCATTGTAAGGACAAGTCTGTTTGAATAAAAGAAGGCACAGCCCACATTCCTCATTAAAATACAAATAGAAGGTCTTAAAATGTAAACAAGATATGAAAAGAATGACAAATGGAGCTTATCCTGGGAATGGAGGGTTCTATCCTGAGTGGACTCAATTCATCTTCGTGACAAAGTTTAGATAAGCAAATAAATAGTTTATCTCAACAGTTGTGAGGAAGCGTGTGAGCTAGGCAGCAGACGTTCTGAACGTTCTGAACGTTCTCTCTTACCAAACCAGGGGCAGAAATCCCTTGGCCTGACAAAGGACACTTGCATCACATGACCTCACTACCATCTTATCAACAAACTAAATTCTTCCCCTAGTTCAGGAAAGTAGCCATGGTATCTTCTCTCCCACTGTTCTGAAACACTGGTACGTTGACCTCTAGAGGGTGCATTAAGGTAAAAGAGGAAAAGAAAGAAATGAGTGACATCTATAGTAGAAATGAAAAACTGAAACCATATTTATTTTCAAACATATTGATTAGTTATGTCGAAACCCCCTGGCATCCACAGAAATGCTCATATATGGACTGATGAGTGTGAAAAGGTTGACAGATATAAGATAAATATATGAAAAGTCATTTAAAATCTATATGCTAGCAATGGAAATTCAAAACTGAACACACAATGGCACTTATAGGAATAAAGCAAATAGAAGATGATTAATAGTAAACCATACCCTGTCCACGGTTCAGAAGACTCCACATGGGCAAAGTTCCAGGATCTTCTGCAGAGTCAGCACCACTTCAACCAGAATCTTAGCATATTTATTTTCAAACATATTGGTTAGTTATGTCGAAACCCCCTGGCATCCATAGAATGGGAGGCGTCAAGCAGCAGAGGACCCATGTGGGCAGTGCACAGATCCTCAGCAAAGATGGAAAGATGAGTCAGTGGAGGGAAACTGGGTCTTTCAGCAAATAGTACCAGGACAATTTATTTCTTCACAATAATTTTTATCTATGTTTTACTACAGGAAAGTAAATTCAAAATAGATCATAGACATCATAGAAAATAGAAAAGAGTATAAAATCCCATTAGCAAGCAGAGAGACATGAACTTGAATCGAGCAAAGATATTCAAAGTTTTACAGCAAAGGTACAATCCTGACCCTAGGTGAGGAACACGTGCTTACCAGAAGTCCTTATTATTGAGCTATAGGATGAACACTACCAGCGGGAACTAGGACGAGGTATTTGCCAATCATATACCTACACAAAAAGGCTTGCACTTCAACTCTGAAAGGACCGTCAGATTAAACAGTAAGAAAATAAAGAGAACACGGTTAAATTGCCCTGAGATGCTGCTCCACATCCTTGGATAGTTACTGTCAGGGAGGCAGCCCGCCCCGACTCAGCTGCAGTAGGCAGTTCACACAGTCCCACCTGCCGGAGTTACCAGGAATCTGTCCCCATAGAAAGAGCACACCCTCCTGCCTGTGGATCCAGGCATCGAGGAGCACAAAGCTGTTCAGATGCTAAGAGAAGCCCTTTTACCCTTTGTCTCAGGGCCTTGCAGGGGCCATGCGTCTTGGAGAACAGGGATATTTGTCTGCGTTGTAAAAACTCCATCCTTCGCTTTTAGACCAACCTCTCTGCTAGGGGCCCCAACACACTGCTCTAAGAAGAGGATGAAGGGCAGCTCAAAGAGGGTTTAAGAAGCCCTGAGCTGTTGATTTTCAGAACAGAAGGGTCAAAGGCCAAAGCTCCAAGAGCCTTGAAGAGTCTGGGGCTCTTATTAGTGGCTTCTATGTGCCAACAGAAGAGGGCTAACAAAGATTCACGGCTCAGCTGCAGAGCAATCTGGGTAGAAACCGGAAATGCTCGCGATTGCCTGCAGAAGTTGCAGGTGAGTTAACTTAAATCTTCTTTTCTTCAATTTAATTTAAATGTAAGATTTTCTGAAAATCTTCTCTGGGAAGGACTCCAAGTGGTATTTACAGAGACTCCTCAGCAGACTGCACTTCAGACTAAGCACTTGGCCACACTAATTAATCATTCTAACAAGGCCAAAAGTTTTGCATTTTTGCCTGTGTTTCATAAACGAGGAATCTGAGGGTCAGAAGACTGAAATTACTCGTCTGAGATTCAGGAGCAAGTGGAGCTTAAATCCTCAGTCTGCTGCGGGCCAGGGTGCTCACCACGCCCCTCTGAGGCTAGACTTACTGAGACTTGGTGAAGAGAGATCTGGAAATGTGTTTGCCTATGTGGAGGTGACTACAGCACACTCTGTTTGCTTTAGAGGCAAAGAAAATGTTGGGAGGCGGTAGAAGCCCGTGGCACCGGCCCCGAGGCGTCCTCGCGCCTGGCGGGAATCAGAGAGGTTTAATTCGTCTCATAAAATCATAACTTTGTTCCGTGTGTAAACTTCACGAATACTGCAAGTCTCTTTCAAAATACTTCCTCTGGCCAGGATTGATAGCCTTCTATGCATGACCAGTAACTGGTTTTGCATGTTCCCATCAAGACACGGAGATTAACCCATGTCTCTTCGCTATAATTTTATTTTTCCTTTCAGGCAAGATGCATTTGTTTCCAACGGCTGGATTTTTTCAAAAAAATTGTTTATAGACAATTTTTGCCAAGTGTTACATATTAGTATTGTGTTCATAAGAAATAACTCAAAACTCTTCTTAAAGGGTATTTTAAAGGTTCACAGGATCTCAGAAAGAGAACCGCGGTCTTTCTCATATAGAGAATCTAGCCAGTGTTATATGTATATATGTAAACGAATGTGCATGGAATGTGGAGGAAAAAGAGTAGGAGAGACTAAATGCAGGCCATGGGCAGGAGTTGTGAGAGAGGATAGAAAGCTGATTATATTTCTAGTTCTAATTCTGTTGTGGAGTTTTGGGGTTTGGTGGTAGAGAGACACACACAAAATGTATTTGATAGAGAAAGCATAAAAAGGAACGTGAAGCCCCAAAGCTTCAGAAGGGCTGCTCTAGCTACAGAAGCTCATGGAGACAGAGCTTCAGAAGGGCTGCTCTAGCTACAGAAGTTCATGGAGACAGCTTCAGAAGGGCTGCTTAGCTACAGAAGCTCATGGAGACAGCTTCAGAAGGGCTGCTCTAGCTACAGAAGCTCATGGAGACAGAGCTTCAGAAGGGCTGCTTAGCTACAGAAGTTCATGGAGACAGCTTCAGAAGGGCTGCTTAGCTACTCATGGAGACAGCTTCAGAAGGGCTGCTTAGCTACAGAAGGTCATGGAGACACAGCTTCAGAAGGGCTGCTCTAGCTACAGAAGGTCGTGGAGACAGCTTCAGAAGGGCTGCTCTAGCTATAGAAGGTCCTGGAGACAGAGCTTCAGAAGGGCTGCTCTAGCTACAGAAGTTCATGGAGACAGCTTCAGAAGGGCTGCTCTAGCTACAGAAGGTCCTGGAGACAGCTTCAGAAGGGCTGCTCTAGCTACAGAAGTTCATGGAGACAGCTTCAGAAGGGCTGCTCTAGCTACAGAAGCTCATGGAGACAGAGCTTCAGAAGGGCTGCTCTAGCTACAGAAGTTCATGGAGACAGCTTCAGAAGGGCTGCTTAGCTACAGAAGCTCATGGAGACAGCTTCAGAAGGGCTGCTCTAGCTACAGAAGTTCATGGAGACAGCTTCAGAAGGGCTGCTTAGCTACAGAAGCTCATGGAGACAGCTTCAGAAGGGCTGCTTAGCTACAGAAGGTCATGGAGACACAGCTTCAGAAGGGCTGCTCTAGCTACAGAAGGTCGTGGAGACAGCTTCAGAAGGGCTGCTCTAGCTATAGAAGGTCCTGGAGACAGAGCTTCAGAAGGGCTGCTCTAGCTACAGAAGTTCATGGAGACAGCTTCAGAAGGGCTGCTCTAGCTACAGAAGCTCATGGAGACAGAGCTTCAGAAGGGCTGCTCTAGCTACAGAAGCTCATGGAGACAGAGCTTCAGAAGGGCTGCTCTAGCTACAGAAGCTCATGGAGACAGAGCTTCAGAAGGGCTGCTCTAGCTACAGAAGGTCGTGGAGACACAGCTTCAGAAGGGCTGCTCTAGCTACAGAAGGTCATGGAGACAGCTTCAGAAGGGCTGCTCTAGATGTAGGGAAGCTCATGGAGACAGCTTCAGAAGGGCTGCTCTAGCTACAGAAGGTCCTGGAGACACAGCTTCAGAAGGGCTGCTCTAGCTACAGAAGGTCCTGGAGACACAGCTTCAGAAGGGCTGCTCTAGCTACAGAAGTTCATGGAGACAGCTTCAGAAGGGCTGCTCTAACTGAACAGAAATTGGTGGAGATGTATAGACTCAGGGCCTGGTTAATTTCAATGCATGATATTTTTATTTCCAAGCCTTTTAATAATAAAGTTAATGTAGAAGAAATATTCCACAGATTTGGTTAGAATAGCACCCAGATCAAATACAGAACTCTGAAGGGATAAGAAGACCACACATTGGTGCTGTAGCATGAAATGTTCAGGCTCTGCCAGCCCATAGAGACTCCAAGGGTTGGCGCTGCCAAGGGTTGGATGGAAAGGATGTGCTGGCAAATCCAAGAGACTGTTCATAGGTATGAGGTTTCTTTTAGAACAGAATGTTCTAAAATTATCCTTTGGTTGCATAACACAGACTGTACCAAAACCACTGGCTTGAATGGTATATAAATTACATTGAAATAAAACTACCAAAATATTAATTTCTTCTAAAATATAATATAATTCTTCTGTAATTTTGGTATTTTTACGTATCCTGGAAATTCTTCAGTGAATTCTGGTAGGAAAAGTCTGTCTATCACATTTCCATCGAAATGTGAATGCTATATAAGTTTGAGTGAATCTTCTGAATTCATTTCAGTGTTTACTGAGTCTTCAAAAGTTATAAATTCTGGCTCCTAAACTCCCTGAATTCTGGGGAGATGCTCTTGTGGGTAAATGCCTTGCTGCACAGGCGACTGAGTTTAGATTCCCTGGAACACACAGGAAATCTGAATGTGGCAGCACTAGCTTAGGGTCAGGGATGGATGGATGCCTAGCCAGCTACTCTAGCCACACTGTAAAGCTCCAGGTTCAGTGAAGGGACTCTTTCAGAAAACGGGGTGGAGTGCACTGGAGATGTAGACCTCTGGGCTACACACACACACATACTCACATGTGCACACACACACACACTCACGGGCACACACACACAAACATGCACGTGTGCACACACACAGTGCAAGTAGCCCTATAGCTTGTTTGAAGTCAGGTGGTATGATGCTTCCTGCTTTGCTCATGATGCCATGGTGTGCTCCAAGAAAAGGTTTTTAAAGATTTTGCTACACACATACACACACACACACACACACACACACACACACACACACACCAGGTAGCTATCTGTCTTTTTTACTATCTAGCTCAGGAAAGAGAAAGAAAGAAAGAAAGAAAGAAAGAAAGAAAGAAAGAAAGAAAGAGAGAGAGAGAGAGAGAGAAAGGAAGGAAGGAAGGAAGGAAGGAAGGAAGGAAGGAAGGAAGGAAGGAAGGAAGGAAGAGAAATCTTCACTGTCCTTGTAGCAGCAGCCTTGAAAGGGAGAAAGAGAGAAAGGAAAAAAATATTCGCAGCCCTTTTTGGCTGTCTGAAGCTTGGAGAGAGGAAGCTATTAGAATACTGAACTAGCATCCAATAAACCAACTCATCAATTCTTCTATTTCAATGCCATTTATTTGCATTGTTAATTTTGGTCTTTTATCATTAATGACATCCTGACAGAACACTCATTTCAGGTGCTTCCAAACCCACCTTCTCTCTACAAGGGTGGGTTTTCTTTTGATATAGGAAACAGTAACAGCTGTGCCATTCTATACCTTGCATTAAACTGTAGGTCTCTTGTTACATAGCCCATAATTTTAGTTTCTCCTTTAAAATCTCCATCTATAATTCCAGGGTGCACAATGAATCCCTTTAATGTCAAACTACTCCTACCTAGTATCATTACTACTGTCCCTGGGGGAAGAGGACCATAAACCCCAGTAGCAATTTTATAGCATTGAATATTTGGGGATAGGGTAAGCTGTCTGTCTATAGCCAGACCTAGAGCAGCACTGCCTTCAGTAGCATGCATCAGATCTCCAACACTGAGTTTGGGTTTAATGGTCTACCTGCTACCCCAGTGTTGACATGATTTGGGTGACTTGTTTTTTCTCCCAGTGTGGAGCTCGGGCCCCCTATTGTGTTTTCTCATATACAGTACTTCCCCTGTATGTCTTTAAGCATCCAGTATCAACCCTTTCCATGCTGCCTGCACATCCCTGGAAATCTGCTCTTTTTTTTTTTCCTGATTGGTATTTAAAGAAACCATTGTGTTTGGTAGTGGCTTGGTTACAAGCTCTTTGCAAGTGGCTGTATCTCCTGCAGTCAGAACAATGGACATTTTGGTATTTCAGCTCTCTAACTATAGCTTGTCCTATTACAGCAGCTGTGTCAGTATTGGAACCAATATCTGCAGTAGCACGAATCCATTGATCCAGAATTTGCTTTTAATGGCTGTAAAGCTTTCTTACACTCGGTATTAGCATTTTCAAATGCCACTGTCTCAGTCAGCACCTGTCTCGCTCCAGGGTCTGAGAGGGCTCTATCCACAGCTGCGGTTAATCTCTGAAAAAGGTCTGTGCAGGCCTCACGTGAGCCTTGTATGATTTTTGTGAACGAGCTGGACTTTTTCCCTGGCTCCTCCATGGTCTCCCAAGCCTGTAAAACCGCTGAACGACATTGTTCTATGGTCAAGTCATAAATATAATTCTTGTAATTCAGCACAGTGACCCTCACCAAGGAGCTGATTTTGGTTCATACTTATTCCTCTAACCCTATTCTTCTGTTCCATATTTGCTGCTTCTTCCTTCCACCAGATTAACCATTGAAGCTGAGGGTCTCTCTCTAGTACAGCTGATGTTAACCCTTTCCCATCAAATGGGACCATCCATCCAGTGCTCAGCAACCAGTTATTCAGCATCTGCTTTATGTAAGGGCACCACAGCCTCCTTCACTTACCTTAGATACCTCATTTCTGTTGGAAGCCATTTCATTATCCCTAGCAGCTGGAATACTCTCTGTCGCTCCTGGAAACGCTGAAGGTGACCCCAGGCTGCCTTTCTTCCGCCTCAGGTGGCACTGAGGATTCACCTCTTGGGGGAGGGCTGCCTTATCTGATCACTCTCCCAAACAGACTCTTCCCTCATTTTCCTGACAGGACCATCATCCTGTACGATCTGCTCCCTTTTATCTACCTGGGGGGAGAATCTTTCTTTCTGTCTCTGGGAACTAACCCAGTTGTGTTCCCAGTTCCCCAATTTTCCCTTTCTCTACCCTTTCTGTAGTTCTGCCCCTACCACATTTCTTCTAGTAGCACCGCCATTTTTTAAAAAAATAATTTCCTTTTATTTTTTGGAAGAGAAAGAAAAATGGAGCCCGTTTATTCTCCCTTTTGCTCTGTTTTTCCTCTCTTGGTCCTTTCCAACACCCCCTGAAACTCTTCTAGTTGCATAACCACTTCCTTAACCTTTAAAGAAAAAGAAAGAAAGAAAAGCAAAAGAGGAAAAAGAAAAAGGAAATCACCACTCAGAGCAAAATGAGGAATACCCCAACGGTCAGCCACTGTGGGTACACAAGCACCCATCCCTGTGCCCTCTGCCTGTCCCTCTACTACACCTGAAGTCAAACTTCCCACTATCCTTTTTATCCTTATTTTCCTGCCCCCACCCCGATTTGGATACCACTTGTAACAGGTTGCTACTGTCTGTTTTACCCTCTAGCTCAGGAAAGAGAAAGGAAGGATAGAAAGAAGGAAATCTTGATAGCCCTCATAGCCGCCTTGAAAGAGAGAAAGAGAAAAGAATCGTTCAGTATGACAAGCATACGGAAACAACATCAGGGAAAGGCAGCTTGCACCACTAGCGCCAAGACCAGTTACTACTCAGGAAGCGTTTAAGACACTCTGCCTGGAGTCAGGTAAGGTTGGGCGTTGGGCAAATAAATACATTGCATGATAGGGAGGTGCATGACCACCTGAGGGCGATGGTGGGCCTTGGCCCTGGGGCAGTGGATGCCTGATGAGCTGCACGGCAGGACGCTGGGGCTGTTTTCATGACAAGGAACTGGTGGGTATCTGAGTAGGAGCCAATTTCTCGAGCTCTCCAATGACCCAGCAAAGCTGGAGCCATCTGTTTGTCCCCACCCGGCGAAACCAGGATGGTTATGTTTGTTTGCATATTTTCCTCCTTAGCCGTTCAAGTCGTGGACCAGTAAAGGTTCTAATCAATTCTGGGAAACAGGGAACAAAGGCCAGGACAGTCAGAATTCATTATGCAGAAGCCCAGAAGGGAGCTCTGAGGTTAGGGTTAGGATCAGCTAGCCTCCCGAATGTCCCCGTTTCCTCATTTCTCCTAGTGAGTCACAGCTGAGTTATGAACCTGCTTCATCTCATGCGACAACCGTAGAGAATCCAGAAGTTCCTCACCCACGCTGGGTGGAGAGGCTGATTCCGCTGTGATGAGTGATTTGTGGGCTTTCATAAGAGGCCCTCTGGCGCCACCAAGTGGCCAGCCTGGCAGCCCCTCTGATCACTCTTGCATAATTTGCTGCAGAGACCCAGTGCCTGATTCCTGATTGGGATTGCTTGTCAGTTAGCTGTGTCCACTGTGCTCTGCAGTATGTCTTCAGAGCTATAATTTTTCTGCATGTTTTAAAAAATATTCTGCATTCAGCACACACTGCTCTGATGAGCACAATGCTCTTAGCATTTGGCTGAACCCTTGAGAACGAATCTGTCCTGTCACAGGCTGAACATTCTCCAGATCACCACATAAAGCGGGAAAATGTGTATATCACCTATGGGGTCCGGATTCCTTCATGTGTGGTAAAGCTAGTGATGATTCACTTTAATTCTGTGTGGATCTAGACTGTCCCATTGCACGAGTGGACCACAGCTGGCTCATGCATCATGAACACTTTGGTTGTTTCTAGCTAGTGAAGTTATAAAAGCTTTAGCAGGTCAGCAGATACTTCTGTGTGAATGTATATTTCTGTTCACCCCAGTCTGTGTTTTGGGACTACTTCCTGGTCTATATGGGAAGCGCCTATTACTTCCTGGTCTATATGAGAAGTACTTATTACTTCCTGGTCTATATGAGAAGTACTTATTACTTCCTGGTCTATATGGGAAGTGCCTATTACTTCCTGGTCTATATGGGAAGCGCCTATTACTTCCTGGTCTATATGAGAAGTACTTATTACTTCCTGGTCTATATGGGAAGTGCCTATTACTTCCTGGTCTATATGGGAAGTGCCTATTACTTCCTGGTCTATATGGGAAGTCCTATTACTTCCTGAGAGCCTGGCAAACTGCTCTAGGACATTAGGCTGCTTCTGCTACTCACCAGCAGGAATGAGGATCCTTGAGTCAGTTTCTTCTTAAATTGTGTGAGTGTGTGCATGTGCATGTGCGTGTATGTGCGTGTTCATGCATGTGACTGCCGGCATGTGCATGGTACAGCACGTCTGAAGGTCGGAGGCAACCTTGGGCATCCACCCTCACCTTTGACTTTAAGACAGGGCCTCTCGTTTGCCACTGAGTGCACCAGGTTACCTGACTTGTAAGTAAGCCCCCAGGGATTCTCCTGTTTCCCCCATGCATCTCGGCATAGGAAACTGGGAATTACAGATGTGTGCCACCATACCAGGCTTCGCATGAGTTCTGGTCCTGGGCATTTTAACTCCCCCGTGCTTGTGTTGAAATCACTATACCTACTGAGCCATCTTCCCAGCTCCATAAAGTATTGTCAAGAAAACCTCTAGTCCACGGTTTCTGTCCTGACTTTATTTCCCAACAATTCGAGGGCTGAATGATTCAGGGATCTCCGAGCTAGACTACTGAGGTGGAGCCCTAGGCTCAGGTTTATTTTAAGTTTAGTTGTTACAATATTCATAGGGTGTGTGTGTGTGTGTGTGTGTGTGTGTGAGAGAGAGAGAGAGAGAGAGAGAGAGAGAGAGAGAGAGAACACTGAGGGTAGAAATCTTTGTAAATCTACTCCAATGGGCGCAGTATTTGCGGTTTCTCCAGGCCTAGCACGTCAGCGCTCACTCTCCCAGCTGTGTCTTCTGTGATGCGAAGTTTTGACTTTTTATTAAAGTCGGATTTATTATTTTCATTTTTCGCAAATCCTAATTTTGCTGCTGAATCTGGGAACATATCACACTATCTGCACAGTGTGATTCATGCTTTTAGTAGAAGTTTTAAAGTTTCTCATTTCACATGCAGGTCTACGATCTGTGAATTAATAGTTGCCTATGGTACAAGGTATAAACTTGTTTTTGATTTTTGGCAAATGAATATTTACTTGTTCCAGCATCATTGGCTGAAAATATTCTTTTTTCAGAATAATGAGTATATGTACCTTTGGCAAGAATCACTTTTCTGCATCTAAATGTAAATCCGTTTCTGGAATCCTCCCATTTCCTGTTGATTTGCCTGTTGTTATGACAACACCACACTGTTGTCACCAGGACAACACACCACAGAATATTCGTCACCATGACAACACCACCCTGTATCATCATACAGCTTTATATTAGTACCCGGTCATGTGAGGTCTTTAATTTTATGTTTGGATTTCTTGCTTTAAGACATTATTCTAGTAAGTGGAGTTGTGGATCTTGTATGTCTTTTACTTTTCCGTCTGAATTTCAGATTCAGTTTGTTGGTGTCTGAAAGAGTTGCTGGATTTGATTAATGATGCCTTCATGGATGGGGAAAATGGGATGTTGGTATCTCTAAACTCTGCATCTTCAGATTCAGGCATTTTTCTTGGTGGGTTTTTTTTTTTCACTTTTTAGCAGTGTTTCATAATTTTACCACATAAATCTTGCATAGTTTGCATTATATTTGTGCCAAAGTTATTCATGCCTTTCAGTGCTAGTACAAATGTTTCAACTAATTAAATTTTCAATGCTCACTATTAGGTATAGGACCATTTTGACTTGTATGTAAATTATTTAATGTATAGGCACAGATGTATGAAATCTTACAGATTTGGGATGTTTTTAATTTTCCAATGTAAGTATTTAACAATCTAAATTTCCCTCTAAGCACTTAATTTTTATTTAGTTAAAATATTTTCAGTTTGTCAAAAATTTTAAAATTCCATTCGTGGTCCCCTAGCTATTTAAAAACAGTGTGATTTATATACCACATATTCATATATTCTCCAGATAGATTTATTTTTATTTCCAGTGAATTCCATTATTCCAGAAACATACTTCATATGCTCCTTAGTCCTTCACTTTTTTAAAGGATTGCTTAACCATAGAATAAATGTCTCCTATATTAGTGACTATTTCAATTGGGGAAAATCCATCCTGCAGCTGTTAGGTGGAGTCTTCCGCAAATGCCAGTAATAACTGGCTAGTGGTGGTTATAGGAAAAATAAGCAAAGATCAATGATCTTGTACCTAAGAATATTTGTCTAAGGAATATACAAAAATAATACTAAAAATGTTATCCATTGGTTCTTCATAAGACATTATCAAAATGTACTTCAGGTTGAGATGAAATATTTGCACAGAAAATGTCTGACAAAGGAGGGCTCCTGAACTCAACAAGCAAAATAATAAAGCCTCAAGACCAAGCTGGGCAAGGACTTTAATAGACACGCCAGCACTGGCTGTAGACCTGCACCACTGGCAGATACTCAGCTTCAGATTAACACCACAGATGGTCCTGTTGGGAAACCCACCAGTTAAGGTGTGGCCAAACTAGGTGCTGATGAGGATGGGTGGTGGGTTAGTTGGTTTTCTCATCATGGAGACCAAACACTTAACAGAAAGCCACACTAGAAAGGAAGGATTATTTGAGCCACAGTTTGAGAGGATCCAGCCTATCACGGCAGGAGAGAAATGGCAGAATTCGGGGTAATGAGAGTATGGGACTCCTCACAGCTGGAAAGACCAGGGAACAGAGTGAGGGTACATGGGTGATTTTTCCCCCTCTTGTTCAGCTGGGATACCAGTTCTTGGAAGGGTACTGCCTACATCCAAGGTGGGCCTTCCTTCCTCCCATAAACCTCTCTGGAAACACCTCAAAAATTGCCCTGAGGTGCATGAGTACAAATTCAGTCACATTGAAAATGAGGACAACAGCCTCACCTCTGATAAGTTTTGGAAAATACTTTGCATGCCAATTTTTCAAATTTTTAGAATACAAAACATACACCTGCTTTATTATCCAGCTATTCCACTCCTAGAATTGATGCATTTGAAATGTCAGTTTGGGGACCTAAATGGTGTTATCAGCATTTCTTAACAATAATCTTAAACTATAAAAAATCTAAACACTCACCAACGGGTGGATGAGCCCACGCATTTTTATATCACGCAGCCACAGAGCACTGCACAGCTGTGGGAGGAGCGAGCTGCTGACACATTGCAATAAAACGAATCTAGCATCGTCGCAGGACATAACCGAAGCAAAACAACAACAGTGTAAAGAGCACAGACTGCAGAACACACTCCCACTAAGGCGGATGTCGGGTTCGCCAGCGCCTGTGGAGGACTAGACTCCAAGAAAGCTCTGGAAAGCTTTTTAGTGGTGGAAGTGATTGTTTTTAATTGTATGCATACAGGTGTTTATGTCAAGAGGGCACTCTAAATATATGCCTCCTCATTCTCTCATGAGGCACCATTAGCACTGTCAGAGCTTACAATTAAATACAGACATTTCCAGTGAAATAAAAACTGATGAAGGTCTTTCCTCACAGCTACCCCGAGAAATGAGCAGTAAATGAAGTTCTTCCGGGTTAAAAAAAATAAACAAAATACAACAAGAAACACCAGCCGTAGAAGAAGCAGAGGTGGTCGAGGAGGAAGAAAGCCGTCAGAAAAGCCTGAATGTGGGCAGACCAAGGCAGATGACGCTGTGCTGTGAGTTTTCTGCGGTGGATGAGGATGCAGTCTTTCATGACAACCTTAGATGAGAGCGCGGGTTGACCGTTGGGAGCCTCTTACGCTTCAGGGAATTACTAATTTAAGCATTAGTGACTCAGAGATACTGATTGTATTCTCTAGGGTAACTCCTAAATGAAATATACAATATTTCAAAAACAAAATAGAAGTAAGAAAACCGATGAGCATGATTGATTTAATGAAGTAAATCAAGAAAGATGGAAGAAAAGAAATGCAGGTGGGATGGCTGTAATCAATAGTAACCTTGTCAGCGACAATCCGGAATATAAAACCCCGAAAAAGCTGAATTGATAGAATAGACAAAACCCTTATTTTTAAAAAGACCCAACATAATTCAGTTTTAAAAATGCCATGTTTTAAATAAAAGGAGGCAGACACTCTAAAAATAGAAAAATGAAAGCCATGAACACACTTTTCAAAAGGCAGCTGGCATGGCTAACAGCAGACTAGAAAAACCATTTTACTCTCCAGTATATGTATTTAATATTGGAAAGGTTTAAAATAAAAGTTCTAACTCCTTTCCCCAGAAGGTAATACACATCAAAATGAAGCTAAAAAAAGTATGGAAATTATAAACTAAGATAACACTTTGGGAGCTTCCAAGGTGAGGAGGCTGGTTGTCCCCACTGTCCGCATCTTCCTAATTCAAGAGCAAACCGGGGCAGTTGGTCAAGTATTTCTGTGACTGTTCAGCAGTGACAGATACTCTATATCACCTAGGCAAAAATCACAGTGGGTGAGAAATTCTTCCAGGCCTGACAATCCCAGGCCCCCGTGTGCCCAAGGCCCAGGGGCTGGGCTCACAAACCCCGAGTTTACAGCTCTAAGTCCTGACACCCAGGAGGCCATCATCACTCTAGGCTTCAGAAGGCAGAGGTCTGCATCCTGGATCCAAGCTGGAGCATCCCTGGCACAGGGCAAACGGACAACACTGCTTCTAGGACTTAGGGCAAGCTTCCTGTGCAAGGCATCTGGTTGTCATAGCCACTGGCATCTCCAGCCAAGAGGAGGTGATGGGGCTGCAGGTCAAGTTGTGTAGGTAGTGCTGGAGAACCCTGGATTGAGCACAGCTTAGAAGGTGTTATTTGAGGAGGCAGAGAGTGGCTGGACCCTGTCTGTAGGCCCTCTCTCACAAGGGCCCCCAGGACAAGGCTCATCGGCTCAGCTTCCACATCTGGCACCCTAAGACTTACAGCGAATTATTTCTGCTTCCTTTTTTAAAATCACCAATTGTCAGGCCAGTGGGGTGGCTCAGAGCACACAGCAAGCTGAGTTCAATGTCCAGGACACTCAGGATGGAAAGAGAGACCTATTCCTGTGAGTTGTCCTGGGACTTCCACGCTTTCAATGCTGCTAGATGAGCACTCTCATCTGGACAAAGAAATAAGTCTAATACTTCTTTTCTTCCGATTACCAATCTGTGTGAAGTGCGCAGGCTGAGTCACAGCACACTGCCACCATTCGCTGCCCAAGTGTGTGTGCTGTCATCCAAAAGGGGTTTGACAAAGAAATGCAAGCTCAGCTGCAGGGTGCTGCTATGATCCAGGGTTTGTCTCTGGAAGCGCCTGGGCAACTGGGTAGCTGGGAGCCAGCAACTGGAGCCAATGGCCTCCGGGCTGCGCCAGAAGGTGCACTGGAGATAACCTGGGTCACAGAGTGCCATTGATCTGGCTTTAATGTGGCAGGAAGTCCTTTCTTATCTCTGACTTGTGACTGGATACTTTGCTCATGATCTCAGCCCTCTTTACAAACAGTGATAAATACGGAGCCCGAGGCTCTTGTGGAATGCAAGGTCAAGATTTAAAAACTGTGTTTCAACACAAAGTCATGGGAACGAAGGGCCAGGCACCAAAGCAAAGTTACATAACAGAAGTCATAAATCCAGGATGTCACCTCCAGACTCAGAGGGTGAGCACACACTCTCAGACACTTAGCTCTGCAGCCGCATGAGCACCAGACGTGCCGCGGTTTGTTTAGAATCCATCAGTGTTAGCTGCTCCAGAGGGGTCTTGTAAATCACCCCTCAGGCCTTTTGACAGATAGGAGAAACAGAAGGAGCGAGGCAGCAGCTTGTTTTCCTCCGCAGTTGCCCAGCAGACAAGAAAAAGATGGACATTCTTTGCCTCAGAAGCTTCGGGAAGCAGGGAAATTGCAGAGGCCCTGGAGAGTTAGTGTCAGGGGCTCCAGGAGACATCCCGCTGCCCCTGGCAGTACACAGGGGCCGGGTGCAGAAGACACACCTGCCATTCCACCGCCTTCTGGTGTGTGAACCTGACCTGTGCAGAGAAGCAGTGCAGACCCCAGCTTTATGCTGTATGTAATTATGGTTGTAGAGTTTTTCTGACCTTGGCAATGCGCCACATGTACTTTGGACAGGGACAATTCATACTCTCTCTTGTCAAAGACCTGTGTGGTGGTTTGAATGAAAATAGCCTCCGTAGGCCCATAGGGAGTAACAGTAAGGAGGTGTGGCCTCGTTGGAGAAAGCATGTCACTGGGAGTGGACTTTGAGGTTTTCGATGCTCAAACCAGGCCTAGTCACACATGCTCTTCCCACTGCTGACTTTGGACCCGATGTAGAACTCTCAACTCCTTCTCCAGAGCCATGTCTGCCTGCATGACGCCATGCTTCCCGCCATGATGATAATGGACGGAACCTCTGAACTGTAAGCCAGCCCCAGTGAAATGTTTTCCTTTGTAACCATTGCCATGGTCATGGTATCTCTTCACAGCAAGAGAAACCCTGACCAAGACACTCTGTGTACCTCTTTTTCATCTGAATTGCCATGGCACCCACCTCCTGAAACCACGGTGATTTCCTTGGAGGAAGGAAGAGTCTGGAAAGACACTTGCGCCCCTCCCTTAAGCTAAGAAACCCGTGAGGCATGGCTCCTAAGGCACCGCGGTCCTCCCAGAAGTCCATGCTGGCGGAGGTGAAAGGCAGGAGGACCTCCGGAGTGGGAGCTCGACTCCTAGAAAGAGAGCTCACTAGTTCTGACAGCTTATCAGACCACCTTGTAGGAAGGACTGGACCCCAACAGGATTGCTTAGCTATGCAGACCCACTGCCCTGTATTTAAATCTCAACCTCATGTCAGGGCCCAGATATGAACCTGGTGGGGTGGGGCGAGGTGGTAATTGGATCCTTTCAGTTCTTCTTCCTGACATGGCCACGTGGAATAAAAAATCCCTTCTCTGTTTTTCACTTTTCTTCTTCAATTGCCCTGTTGAGAATGAATGGCTAAGCCTGCATTTTCATGGCTGCAGGTCCAGGTTGTACTGTAAAATCTCCAGTAACACACAGACATGTCCAGAATGTTTCAGCAGGTGCCCACGCAGGTATCTGCAGGGTTGTTTCTGGTGAGACCAGGGTCAGCAGAAACCAAAAGCTGCACCTCAGGGTGCTCACAACCCTAGCTGCTTGTGGGAGATGCAGCCTAGCAGGGATTAAATGGGGCTTTCTGACCAGGGGTGTGAGGACTGAGCAGGCAGGCCTGGAGGGAAGGTAGTAGTGCTGACTCAGGAAGAGCCATTGTTCCTAGAGAGTGCGTAGAGATGGGACCCTGCCTTCAGAGGAGTGGCCCACTGACCTGGACCAGGGTAGTGAGAGAGGTTGACATTTAGGGACACTGGAGGGCATAGGTTCTGCTGATGACCACATAAAGGTGGGCCAGAGGCAGCATCAGGCTTTCTCTAAGGAGAGGTGGTGGGTAGGTAACACAGGGAAACAGGACCTGGCCACAAGGAGTGAAGGCACCAGGAAGGAGCCAGGCAGACTGCTCACAGACCGGACGGAAGGAGGGTAATATCTGAGAAGCCTCAGGAGCAGGGAATGGTGGGTTCTGCTATCAAGGGAGAGGAAGGTTGATGCTACTCCAGACTGCACCCACCGAGCTTGCTGATGGGTTGTGTATGGGTGATGACAGCCGGGTCTGGAAGCACACGCACTGAGTCATTACTGACAGATCAGTTCTGGGAGGTGTGTCAGAGCCCAGTGCTCACGGTGACGACCAACTGAAACCTTAGCCTCCACGTTCTACACAACTAGATTATAAAATATTAGAAGAAAATTCTTATTTTTAAAGGACATTTTGGTGCTCTATGTGAATTATAGAGCTTTGACAATAATGGTGCGCTAATGAATACCACATGCATTTCAAAGTTCTCAACAAGGAAGCCTGAACCCCAGGTGGAAAACTGGAATCAACTAATCCAAGTTCTTAGCACTCAAAGTGTATATGGAGTGTCCTTGAAAACATTTGTACAATAAGAATGTGACTGTGGGAGATATCAATGAGGACATGTCAGAGCTCACCACGTCAGAGAAGCAGGGAAGGACGCGGGCCAAACCGAGCCTCTCCAGGTCTGAGGAGACGTTCTGCTTCACTAGGAAATCCTCATCCATGGGTTCTCAGGACAGCATGAGAACGGGCTAAGCCATGTGAAAATCCCCTCTTCAGTGACACTACAGGAAAAAGTAGAAAGGAAAACTAAACCAAAGACTCGCCTAAGTACAAGTAAACTGTAATACAACATCTAGTCTCATTATCGTTGAGCAAAAAGTCTAAGATTTTGAAGTGTCATTCTATATGAAATAAGCTACTAACCTGGACTGACCAATTTGGCTGCAGTACAGCAGACAACCACATGTACCCTTTAAAGATATTAGAAACCTGGGCGGAGAACGGAGGGTGGGAGGCGGTTATTACCTTGATTCCCTTAAGCATTTAGCTTGGGCCCTGAGCCAGGCCAGGACAAGCTACTGACACCAGTCACAGTGCTGGAAAGTGGGCATAGCACCCATCCGAAGGGAGCTGGGATACTGGAGGGGATGGGATGCCAGCACTGCCGGACACCACGGGCACCTAAGAAGCAGCAATTTAAGTCACAGATCTAAGGTGACCTGCGGCAGAGGTTCAATGTCTGTTACACAGAGCAACAGGAAGTAAAACCTGTTTCATGGGGACTGACCAAGACCACTGAGCCCTATGAATTAAAGCGAGTAAGCCTAAGGAAGGCCACTCAGCACGGGTTCCATTTCTCACATCAGTCACTAATTGTACATTTTCCCTGGTCCTGAACTATTTCCCATGGACACTCATTTCTGGCACGACTTACCACCCTTACAGGAGCTCGTGTTCCTGATGTTATCAGGGTTGTTTGTGCCCTGTCCCTTTTCTAACCTATCAACTTTTGCATTAGAAGGTATCCACTAAGTACTATTAGAGTATTACTTTGGATATTTGGAAGCACAAGTAAATTAGACATAACCCTTGCCCTCAGGAAATGTCCAGTCATTAAAGGATACAGGCATTAACATACTAGACCCTGTGTGACTGGCACAGAGGCAAAGGGAGTCCTTCAAATCTCAAAGCAACACATTCCAAAGGGCTCTGCTTTCCACTGGAAACTAGAGGACGGATGAGGGAAAAACGACAAGGAAATAACTTGAATTTATACTTGACATTTCTTTTCTGCAGCCCCAGTTTGCCTGGCTCCCAGGTGGAAACTGTGGTGTCTGATTCGATGAAACCCTGGGGTTTCTAAAAGGAAAGGAAAGCCCCACAGACATCCAGGGCTCACTGTTCCCCATGGAAATCATCAAAGGGGCAGCTGGGAACATGGGGGAGAGGCCAGGCTGGAGCAGGTTGTTGTCACAAGAGGACAGACCCACTGTGCATGGAGCTTGTGACCCCTTTGGACCACAAAATGCTCTTCCACGGTAGCTCGGATGGCCAGACACAGTGTAGGAAAGCTTGTCTCTGCTTTGCCTAGTGTGAGCTGCACGTACAAGATGCTGCCTCCTCTGAGCAAAATCCAAAGGTTTACCCTGTGCTTCTCCAGGGAACCAAGCCCTGGCTCATTTTAACTCCATGCTTCCTTGCTCCAGAGTTACCTGTGCTGAATACTTTAGACATATGCATCCATGGGTTCTCATCTAAGTGGACAGGGGACTTGACCAAAGAGCCAGGAAGGGTTAATCCTAGGTAATCCCCCTCTTCAGCTCCACAGCTACACCTAAGAAGGCACAGCTCCTGAGCAGCTCCAACCAGTTAGAGCTATGCCTAGCAGATGCCCAAGCTACCTAGGGACTGGCAGGGTTGCAAGAAGTACAGGGCAGAAGGTATGTCTTAATTGAAGATCAATGCAATGCACATATGTCCCAAGCACAGCGTGAAAGGCAGTTACTCTAGACCAGTGGTTCTCAACCTTCCCAGCACTGTGCCCCTTTAACACAGTTCCTCATGCTGTGCTGACCCCCAACCATAAGATCATTTTCGTTGCTACTCCATAACTGTAATTTTGCTACTGTTGTGAACTGTAACGTAAACATCTGATATGCAGATGGTCTTAGGCGACCCCTGTGAAAGGGTCGCTTCTTCCCTAAAGAGGTTGCAACCCACAGGTTGGGAATGGCTGCTCTAGACAATCATCCTTACTTAGCTAGTGTCCTGCTTTGTCTGCTTGCCCAACCAGCAAGCTCGGTCTGTCCTACCAAAGGCACGCGGGGAGAGTGGGTGCCAGCTACCTGTCTCAGATGTCAACATCATGGGAAAGCGTTCAAGGCTCTTCCTTCCTCTCATACCCAAAGCCTGTGTCATGGCGCAAACGTCTCTCTCATGGCTACACGAGGACAAACAAGGGCCGGATCTGGCTATTTCTAGAGCTGTCTGTCGCTTACGCACCCTACTTCCATTATTGAAAAGTAGGTGGCTTAGGATTTCTTTGAAAGAAGAGCAGACAAGGGGGTTCTGTGAGACCACTGTGAGCTTACCTGGCCCCACCCCCACAGAACGAGACAGCCGCACTGCAACCCCCCCAGGGAGGGGTCTGTTCAGAGAGTGAGGGCGTGTTCAGCTAGAGGGTGAAGCTCCAGTCGTGACTTTGCCCTGTGTTCCGCCAGGAAGCACCTAAGGTCAGAGGGTCAGGAGTTCCAAAAACCCCCTGGCTGCTATGGCGCCGGCATCCACCCCAAAGTCGCCATCCTTTCTCGGCACCCCACTCTGTACCATACGGCAGAAATCACGCTCCAGTCGCACAGGGTACTATGTTAATGCCGGTATCCTTTTCATGATTAAATACGGATTGCACCTGCCATCACGCAAACATCCATTTTGCCGTGTACTTTTAGGGTCCCGTGGCTGAGGTTCCCTCCATCAGCGAAGCGATGTTTAAAATCCTACTGCTCCAAGAGCCACAAGCACAGAGCACAGCAAGACCCTCTTTGATTTCACAAAGACTCGCACATGTGCTGCACAGGGAACGCACTCGAGTCTGGGGAACCACCCTCCTCCTTACTTTCAAACACCGCCAATAAGCTGTTCTTGGCTCTTCGGTAGCGGAAAGCGGGAAGTGAGGCCTTGGCAGAGCGTGGCCATGGCTGTCCCAGGAGGCCGCCTGGAGACACGGCTGCTGTGGAGTGGCTCTGCGCCGGCAAGGGTGGAGGGTGGAGGCCCAGGTGGGGGAGGGAGGCTCTGCCAGGAAGCAGCATCTCTGGGAAGGGCCGGTAGCCACAATCTTCCGCTGCTCTGGCAGAGGCAAAGCTGTGGGATGTGGACAAATTCTTAAATTCTGAATAATGTCAAAGAAAGTTTATCTGGGCAGAAGAGTATTCAAGTGGTTACTCAGAAAAAAAAAAAAAAAAAAAAAAAGTCGTAGGAAGCCTAAAGACATCTGCGCGGCATTCAAACCCTGACCCGAAAGCCCGCAGGGTAAGCCAGGGTTGGGTCTCTGTGGATGCCGCTCCCGGAGCTGATCTCTGCCCTGTGCATTTTGAGCACTTAGCAAACACAAACAAAGGTATATTTAGCATGTACTACGTACAAGAAAAGGAGAGGGAAAGAGAGAGAGATTGAGCTGGGGCAGCTCAGCAAGGAAGAGATGGAGGCGTTTTCATACATGGAAACCCTGGCAGACCTCAGCAGAGGGAACCACGGTCATGCCCAGTGCCATACTTGACAGTGGAAGCCTAAGAATCTGAGCTCAGGTGTTTTTATTGATTCAGAACTCCTCAGGCGTTCTACTGATAGCACGTGCAGATCATGAGCAATCAAACATCCTCCAAAGAAATGTAACACCTGCAGACAATACAAAATGCCAAGACCTTGGATAGCCCCTCACCCAACAGTGCATAAAACAATTTTATACATAACTAAAACTAAACCTCCACAACAAGAGATAGATCGTATAGAGAGAGAGTAGGCATTGAGTGACCAGTGACTGCTCCTTCGTAGTCAGAGGCGCCAATCGATGTCTGGTTACAAGAAGGCAGATCTAGAAGGTGAAGATGACCTGGATCACACTGTGTTGCTGTGACAACATGCCCGAGTCTGGGTGTTTATAAAGCTAAGAGGCTCATCCTTCATGACTCCAGCAGGTAGAAGTTGTGAGCAGCAAGCGTCTTGTTGAAGGAACCACATAGAAAAGTTCACGATCAGAACTAGCAACTACACTGAAAAGTTAGTTCCTGTTCTAACGTGGGCACAAGAGACGGGCAGGATGTGGTACCCAGCAGCACATTAGCAAGGCTTCTGTTCTCCAAACTGTCTGGAGCCCCAGCCCCATGACCTTGGAATTTCTCCTCTTTGGCATCCAGGAAGAGCAGGTCCACTAGTGTGGTTTCATCAAGAAGTGGCTTTTCACTGAGCTGGGAAAAGACTTTTTACTGTGTTGTTTTCCCCAGCTTGAGACCAAGCTCTCAGAGCAACCTCTGCCCCTTGTTCTGCATATCCATGGACATTTGTTCTGCCAGCTGCGAGGGGTAGAATCCCAGCGTTCGACTCTCCGACAGTCTTGCTGATGATTCCTCTCTCCTCCCAAGGGTGTTCTCTAAAGCCCCGTCTCACTTCTGTCAATGACTACACAGTGTGGAACTTATCAAAACCAAATGGAGTCTCTAACACACAGACAAGCTAAATAAATAAACACAGAGAGTGTCTTGGCTCCCTCTGGGTGACAAGAACTGTCATGTGAGATTTCCAGAGTAGCTTTCCCAGCGTCTGCTGCCTGGACAGGGGCCACCTTATTACTATTCCGTGGCCACATAGGACCGCTGAGGAGAGTTCATACAGGATCATCTCCGGAAGGTCCTCTTCCACACCCTTGCCATCTGTCCCCCTGCTCCTTTCCAAAGAGAGTAGTTTTCAGAGAACCTCTTTCCGTTATTTCGGCACAGATACCAACCTCAGTGAACTTATCTTTGAACTCATGGGGCAGTGTGAGTTCACTCTTTTATGTGAATAAATAAATGAATTATGAAATCATTCGATTTCAGGAGACTTTGCATGCTACTTGGGCATAACAACATTGGACAGAATGGCCTCAGAGAAGCCGTCAGTATTGGCCCTGCTTCCTCTGGGCAAATGGGCATCCCTCAGGGGTTCCTTCTGCTCAGTAGTTCTGTGAGTGAGCCACAACACGTTTCTGCCGCTGGGCGTTTCTCACAGACAACAGAAAGGAAGTGGCTCTCCTCATGTATTGTTCTTTCAAACCTTAAGGGAAATGGTAAAATGTGGCTGCAACTTTCCCTGAGGTTTATATATAAATTTCAGTTAAATCCAATAAACCAAATTGTGCATGAATTATCCATGAAAAGTAACATGGGAATCCATGTTCAGAGCCAGTGCGCTGGGCCGGACCCCTCTCGGTGCTCTGCTCACACTGCAGGTATGTCCACTGGAGGCTTTCTCGGGGTAACTGGACCCCGAGAAAGTTCAGTGGGTACTGTTAAGTACTGCTTAGTATGGAGCACGCATGCTTATCCTGTGTGCCCTGATCAGCCACCCCAGACACAGGCCCTTTGGCAGCAATGAACCACCTGGGCGCTTATTCTCCCAAGCAGACAGGTCTCACTAGCATGAATGGTGCTGATGCAGCAAGGGGTGCTTCGTGTTGTACTGGATTCTTGGGAGGGAAACATGCCCATTTCCCTGCCTGCAGACCTTCAAGAGCCACATTTGACTTCTTCAGACTCGTGGCACCAGGGGTCCTGGCTAGTCTTAGGTCAACTTGACACAACTGGAGCCATCTGAAAGGAGAGAAACTCAAGTGAGAAGATGCTTCCATGAGATCCAGCTGTGAGGCATTTTCTTAATTAGTGATTGATGGCGAGGGCCCAGCCCATTGTGGGTGGGGCCCTCCCTGGGCTGGTGGTCCTGGGTTCTACAAGAAAGCAGACTGAACAAGCCATGGGGAGCAAGCCAGTGAGCAGCACCCCTCTATGGCTTCTGCATCAATTCCTGCCTCCAGGTTTCTGCTCTATTTGAATTCCTACCCTGACTTCCTTCCATGATAAACAGTGATGTGGAAGTATAATTCAAATAAACCCTTTCCTCCCCAACTTGCTTGTTGGTCATGGTGTTTCATCACAGCAACAGTGGCTCCTCTGCCTGAGTCCCTGCCTCTGTTCCTTGTTGGGTTGGCACCCACATGTATTTCCAGTCTAGGCATCTTTCATGTCTCCTAGCCATGGATGGGCAAGGCTGGTACCCCTGCCTCCCAGTTACCAACGTCTCTGTCCTTTTGTGAGGACAGCACCATGGGACCCTTGAACGCCAATGCTGGAGTGACAAGCCGTGGGCCACCGAGGCACGGATGGATTTGGCAATTCATCTCAGACAGACCGGCTGAGCACAGTGCCCCATGAGAGTGCTGGGTGACTCTCCCCAGTGATGTGCTACAAGGCTAGGAACTTTCCCAGGCTAGAGGCTGAGAATGCAGAGCGCTCAGGATTAGAACAAGAGAGCAGAGGCAGCCGCCGTGCCGTAGCGGTGGCTTCTCAGCACGGTGCTGGTGTTGTTTGGGCCAAGAACCCCAGGCCCTCTAAACCAGGAGTCACATGAGTACTGGTCATAGGGCTGCTAAACTCAAGGAAGATAACACGGTCGAGTTCCACACCACACCTTGAGCGCACAATGGGCCGCATGTATAATCCTGGTCCTTTAAGATCACCTCATGACGCTATAAGGGTCCTACGTTAGGTAAGTGCACTCTGTGGTACTTGTCCCGGCGCCTCTCAGGACATCCTCACGATGTTAGTGACAAATGACTGGAGAAGCAGACCATGCCTGGGGGTGGGGTTAGGAGTCATCTCACCAAGCTCTTAGGATGGAAGTAGAGCTGACATGGCTGCTATAGGGAAGTGCTGGCAGTAATTGTATGCTTCATCGGATTCTCAAGACATTTTAAAAATAAATGACCGGTTTGATGGATGTGCCAAGCCCTGGGTTCCAACCCTAGCAACCCCAGCACAACCAAAGAGAACTATAGAAGGGCCTCCATCAGATATGTAGAAGGTTATCAGGACCGGGACTGACCTGGAGCATCAGCTCTTGGGCGGGTGCACAGAGCAGACAGTTTGCTATGTTAAAAGCTGGGCTGGCTTCGGCAGTAATTTCACTTCTGGCCACGGTGACCAAAGGCCATCGTTTGTACATGATGACAACGTGGCAGGTGGCAGGCCAATCAGGCGTGCATGAGCGCAATCTGCGACATTCTTGCAGTGTTGGTTACGGGTGCCATGTCTCAGCGTCCATTCCTGGGGAGGCAGCATGTGCTTTACAGTTCACGTGTCTCGTGAGAAGTGTCCCACGAAGCCTCTTCTTACCTAGAGCCTCCTTACTATAGGCTCGCAGATGACTTTGTAAGAAAAAAAGGAAATGAATTTTTCCTTTCTGAACATTAAAACAACGCCTCTGAGGACTTTTAAACCTGTGTAAGCAAGACCCTAATTGTGTTTGAGTCAGTTTGTCAGTGGCCTCCTTTTCATAGTTATTCCTTGATGGGATATCTTCCTGCACGACAGTCTGCCCCAACCTCTGGCTCACCAAGTCTGTGGGACCCTCAGATCTGCAGGATCCCACACTGCCTCTTTACTCTCTGCTGCCTCTACTGGGCTTTCATGGCAGAGGGGCTCCCTCTATCATATGTCATATATATATTACACACAGCGGTGAAGTACTTTGTGGTTAAATGGTTCAGGCTGAGGTCCACAACATGCTCTGTCTGTGGGTCCTGCCCCTAGTAATTAAAATCTCCCCCAAATCCCCTGTGAGCAAGGTGACGTCTGGGGCACGGGGAATACCACATCCTCTTCCTTCTCTTGCATTAATATTCATGTATTTTCCTATTTACTCAGCTTCAAAGGAAGTTCTGCTTCTCTGATCACACTTTGATCCATGTGTGCACAGGCAAGGGGGGAGGATCAATCAATCAAGAGCTACAGATCATAGACTTTGTACTTGCAGCAGTGGGAAAATCTCACCCAAGGTGCAACCAGAGACTGCTCTCCGTGTTCCCCGAGACTCTAACATCCCGCTCTCACTGTTGGTCAAAGCTTAGATACCAGGGTGGACACCTTCTTCCCCATCCATACAGCCCATGAGAATGTCCGACAGTGGGGGATGTTGGGTATGGATTCTCACATGATACAGAGGCACTAAGTCATCACCTTGCCCTGTGCCCAGACCCTCCTGCCTGTGTCTCTGCAGCTTCCTCCAGGGAATGCCCCAGCTCCCCATTCTGTGTTCTACCCCCCGCAGCCAGCCAGCTCGTCCAGTGATTCCCCTGCCACGGAGAGGCCAGTCCTTTCTAGTTGACACCACGTGATAATAGTACTCTGTTCTCCCACAGAACTCGTCTGGACCAGTAATCCTTGCGTATTTACCTTTTGTTCAGACAATGAATCCGTTAGCTAGAATGGTAATAAGAAGTCTATACACATCTGTGTCCTTCAGGAGGAGCTCCCGCAGCCTCCCAGACAACTCCTCACTTGGAAGGAATGTAGTGGATTATTGCAGAGCAAAGAGCCCAGATTTTTTGACGGTGTTCAGACATCAAAGGTGAGGATCCGCTGGGAGTCCTAAGCTCTGAGGAGGACTTAACTGAGCCATAGAGAGAAAAGCAAAGATCGATCATGTCTTCAAAAAATGTGAGTCCAGGTGCTATGAACTTCTGGCTCCCAACAGGACAGCAAACTAACACGGGGTGTGTCATTTCTGTCCTGTCACAGCACCAAGCCTCAGAGCTCAAAACTGCAAGGACAGCTGATCCTGGAAGGAAGGAAAGAATGTTCAGTTGTTGAGGTGCTGTGGCTGGTGCTTATGTGAGGGGTATTGTCATTTCATATTTTTCCCCCAAACTTGTCACATGAAGCAAAAAGGTGTTTCTCTAAAGAAGGCACCAGGTCAGTGGCCAGCAATGCTCGGTTGGTGCGCCCTCCAGGAGCAATGGCTTACCAGGGAGTCCTGTCGATGCGGAGACAAGATATTAGAAGACAGCAAGGATGTCCTGTAGGGTGTGTGGGAAGGCTTTTCTGTGAAGTACCGAAGAGCAGAACAGCTGTTAAGTAACCAATGCACCAGAATGAAGGTTTTCTTTCCAATGGAATATGGCATTTGTTATTACACACTGGGCATTAGAATCGTCTCTAATATATTGGACAAACCTGGAATAGACTGGGATACAAGGGAGAGTGGGCACCGGTCACAGGTGTATGGAAACTTCAGAAAACCCTTTGATGGAAAGGAAAGAGTCCATCTTCCTAGGTGGAGCGCTAGCCCCCCTTAAACATGCTGAAGTTCCAAGTGGGCAAGAGAGAGGGCTGTGGTGCCGAGAGCTTGAACTTGAGCACGTGTGGGTTCTCCTTCCTTTCCCTAGAAGGCCAGTGGCTGTCACTCAGTCACAGACCCAGGCAGTCATGAATCATGAGGAACACAATGCCGATCAGTTCACTTCTAGCCTTTTACCAAGGTCGAGGCCAGAGAAGACAGAACTGACTCTCCTTCATGTCCCCCAGTGCTCACCTCCCCTTCCCAGGACCAACCTTCCTCTTCTACTGAACACGGCCTCCAATCCTTCCCAACCAATGACTAAGTGTCTCAGGCCAGCTTCTTCCAGTGTGACTCGTGGATCTGCTGGAAGACAGAGGTTCTGCAGTCGCACCTGTAGCTGCCACACAGGCCCCGGAACTGCCACAAGTCACGTGGGCCAGAGTCATTGTCTCAGACTTTTGAGGTAGAAGCCCCGAGGCCGCAGCATGTCACTGCTGAGCTCTGGGGTCTGGAGGACAACCCCTCCTTTCCATCCCTGCCTTCCTGTGGCTGCCTGTTCCTCGGAGTTCCTGGCCTGTGGTCTTCACTGTCATGCCCCTGCTGTGCCTGAGTCCAGCCTCCTCTTTCCCCTCAGGAATAAAGGGAATTCAGGGCCCACACAGGCAGCACAGGATTACCCCATCTCAAGATTCTTACTCAAAGAGAATCACTTATATTTGAGGCTGTCATTCATCACAGTCCCTGATGAACCTGGGGTGAAGGGGAAGGCACAGGCAGACACATTGTGGAGGAGTCAGGAGGACCAGCGAGGAAGGACATGGGTCTATCTACTGCAGACTCTTTGCAGGAAATTATAAACATACTTCTTTACCTGATTGCTACCTATCTACACAGTCTGTGATTTTGTTCTTTTTTGTGCTGTTGTTGTTTGTTTGTATTTTAATTTTATGTGTATGAGTGTTTTGCCTGCAAGCGTGTACTGGGCAGCAAGCATGCTTGGTGCCCTAAGAGGTCAGAAGATGGTGTCAGATCTCCTGGAGCTAGAGCTAAAGATAGTTGTGAGCTGACACTTCGGTGCTGGGAACTAATCCAGCTCCTCTGCAAGAGGAGCAAGTGCTCTTAACTGCTGAGCCACCTCTCCAGCCCATTTGCAGAGTACCTTTAAATGGGTGCATGAATGGTATCGTCATCATTTGGAGAAACTAGGCCTTGTCTTTGTGACCAAATCCTAAGATTCTGATGGACTGTAGACTTGGAAGGCTGTTTTTATTGTAATGACTTGGTTTCTCTCTAGAGCCTGTGATGAATTTTCCCTCTTATTATGGGTGGGCATACTGTCTACTTCTATTTTAATCCATGTTTAAATACATTAACTTTGAAACAACTCAAAGTGGTTCTCCTCTGTGAGCGCTGGAATTGGCCAGTAGACAAAGTTGCCGAAGGCATCAGAATGGCTTTTCTAAAACTAAGGGTCTGGGCTGCGGCTTTCCACCCAGGAGGAACTGACAGGAGTCACTAACAGTGACAGCCATGCTTGCGACATGCCGGGTCTTCATCCAGAGACCAGCTCTCTTGTGTCAGGCAGGTCAAGAATTCCAGAATTTTCAGGGAGTTGAGAGTACACACACAGAAATCTCATCTGGGACCTGATGGAAACTCAGACCTGGAGGGGAGACTCCACCTGCCTGGGTCACAGCCAGATGGTCACAAACCAGCAAGCACCTAGCAGGCAGTGGTGATGAGAGAAGCAGAAGAGAGTCATAGCTTAGAGCCTGGAAGACAGAGTAGACACAGGCCCCGCACACAGACAGCTCTCTCCCCAGTGGGTGGGTTATTGATTCATTTGTCCAGAACACACACACACGCTCCAGCACACATGTGCACACATTGTCAGTCGGTATTTGGAGCATGCAGAGACATATGAGCTGTACACTTGCACATACATACAAGTGCTCATTCTCAGTCAGCCCTCAGTTCACACAGACCACACATGCATGCCTCTGGCACACAGGTGAGCATTCCGTAGTCAGAGGAGCTCAGTCCAGTCCCGTGGGAGTCTCAACATTTTTCTTAACGTATGGAAAGGACACTAACATGGTTATTTATTAACCTTTGTAAAGTTTATATGTTCCTTAAGTATAAAGGCCCACACTCAAGGATCAAAACAAATGCAAACTAAAATAACCAGAAAAGCCACGTCTGATTTGAGAGAAACCAAATATTTAAAGGCAAGTCTCAGGCGCCATCTGGTGGTCATAATGTAGTATTGCACCACAAAAGGGCAGGTGGCTTAGATTTGTGTTACTAACATTCATTAGATTGAACTATCTGGTCTTTAAATTGTGAATGGCATTTTATGTACAAATTTCTCTAGTGACTCTGATGTGACCCAGTGGAAACAGAAAGAACACACCACCTTACCACATGCCGACAGCCTGCTGCCACGGGAAAATCTTGATTCAGACTTACGGTTCTGATCCCAAATTTAGTGTCAAAATGTTATTTTTTCTTACATGAAATTTCACTTGACAGTCTATTAAGAGGAAAACAATCATGTAGTCATCAGCCTCAGAGACCACGTCAAAGCACCGCCTGTTTGTCGAAGCAGGCGTGCTGGATAGTTGGGGAGTGTCATCTGAGGAGGGAACCCCAACTGAGAACGTGCCTCCAGAAGACTGGGCTGTAGGTAAACCTGTAGGGAATTCCCTTAATTAGTGACTGATGGGAGAGGGCCCAGCCCATTGCAGGTGGTAAGATCCCTGGGCTGGTGGTCCTGGGTTCTGTAAGAAAGCAGGCTGAGCAAGCCAGTAAGCAGCTCACCTCCATGGCCTCTGCATCAGCTCCTGCCTCCAGGATCCTACCCTGCTTGAGTTCTGTCCTATCTTTCTTCAATGATGAAAGTTCTGTGGAAGTGTAAGCCAAATAAACCCTTTCCTCCCCAACTTGCTTTTTGGTCATGGTGTTTTATTGCAGCATGAAACCCTGACCCTAACCCAGACAAGTTGGCACCAGGATTGTGGGGTGTTGCTGTGACTGACCTGACCATGTTGTTTTGCAAGGTTGTGGAGGAATTTTGGAATTTTGTGTGCTGTTCTGTAGGAGCTTGGGATGCAGGAAATCGGAGAGCCGTGTGGAAGATGGAGGCCTGGGTCTTGACATTTCAGAGGGAAGTTTTCAAAGACTCTTCTCGAGGCATTCGTTATTTTGAATTAAGAGTCTGTGGTTCTGGTTAACTGAGGCTGAAGAATCAGCTGTGATTTCAAGATACTAGAACTACGAAAGGAAATTTCATTTTGTTGGGATACTCGATGATGATTGGTTAGAGCTGAGAAAGAGCAGTGAGTAAGAAGAGACCAGCAACTTTGAAGTGAAATCTTCTGGGAAGTGTTTCCTGAGTGTTAGCAAACACAATCTGTGTTCCAGACACAGCCAAGGTTGTACCTAGTACTAGCAGTTGCACTTGGTACTGTAAGAGTTACCCATGTGGTACTGGTTTTGAAGGCATGAAGGGATCATGGAGAGCAGCTGAGGCTTGACACTGTGAGAGGCCAGGAGAGGCCATTGGCGAATGTGAGCCTCAGTGGAAGTTGAAGGCCCAGGACTAGAGGGGTCATGCAGAGAAACTGAGGCTTGGCACCATGGAGAGACTGTAAAGCTATTGGTGAAAGTGCAGCCCAGTTGCAGTGGAGACCCCAGTGTTTGGGAGATGTAAATACCATAGTACGATCACTAAGGACAGCAGCAGGAGTGGAGTGGAGCCAGCCAGGGCCTGGAGGACAAGCTGTGTGTGCTGCAGAGGGCAGAGCCTGAGAAGAGACCCAAGCTCTTTAGAGGAGCCCAGAAGATCATGATAATTCCAGATAATTGGATATTGAGTAATTTATACTTTTGGAGTTTGGTTTTGCTTGGTTCAGATTGTTCCTGTGCCCTGATTATTCCTTCTTGAAGAAGGTATTTAGCTTAATTTTTATCTTTACAGAAGCCTTTACAGACTTTGAATTTTTATAAGAGACTTTGGGTTTTTTATTTTAAAGAGACTGAATTTTTAACGTGTTTGAGTTTTTAAAGACTGTTGGATTTAAAAATTATTTGTGTTTTTAATGTGAGATCTCGGAAATGAATGAGAAAGGAAAGCTGTGTCTTAGTGGTGATGGTTTGTGTGTCAAGTCGACAAAGTCAATTGCGCTTGATAGGTTTTTGTCAACATGACATAAGCTAAGTCATTTGAGAGGAGGGAACCTCAATGGAGAAGATGCCTCTAGAAGATCCAACTGTAGGAAATTCCCTTAATTAGTGATCAATAGAGAAGAGCCCAGCCCATTGTGAGTAGTGCCAGCCTTGGACTGGTGGCCCTGGGTTCCATAAAAGAGTCTGAGCAAGCCAGTGAGCAGCACTCCCACCCCCCATGACCTCTGCGTCTGCGCCCGCCCCCAGGCTCCCGCCCCCAGGCTCCCGCCCTGCTGGAGTTCCTGCCCTGACTTCCTCTGACAATGAGCTGCCATGTGGAAGCATGAGCTGAATAAACCCTTTCCTCCCCGAGTTGCTTTGGCCATGCTGGTCTGTTGCAGCAATGGAAACCCCAAGGCGGCAGGTGACGTGATAAACAACCCATAAGATAGCGTGGAACCACAGGAGACGGCTCTCTCCTAAGCGCCTGGGGCTTTAGAGTAACAAATCCAAACGCTTGTATTCCGAAGCTCCCCTGTCCAGTGAGGATGCCACCAGTAAAAAGCCAAAAGGGTGAGAAGAGCAAAGTTTCAGGGAAATGTGGGAACAAATTACATGTTTAAATACAGAAAAAGACCTGTGGACAGGCAGGTTTGGGAGGCAAACGAAATAGGAAAGATTATTGTAAGAAATGCAACGAGGCTTGGGGCAGCCATGATGGCTGAGAGCTACGAGAAGGAAAAGAACAGGACCGTGCTCAGGAGGAGGTGAGTCTGCCACTGTCCATGGCAACAACACAGACACAGAAGGGTGGTAAAGCCTCCGTGAGCGTTGCTGAAATGAATCCTCGAAGAGGCCCGGACTCTGCAGTGTGGCAGCCTCAGCTACCGTCACAGGGTGCGACCCTACAGCAGGTGCCGGTCAGCCCTGGGTCGGTGTATCCTTAGCAGTGATGCTGAGAGTTGAGATCAGAAGCAAGACAGCACTGAGGTTGCCAGGAGTGTTAGCCTGATTCCTGTGTATGGAATGAGGCAAGCTCCTGAGTTATAACGAACCTGGAGAGTAAGACGACAGGGAAAGGTTAAATTAAAGCACCAGACCGCCATCATGGGCATGAATAAGAGGTGGAGAGAGGGCATGTCAGGGCTCCCCAAACATAAACCACTAAGCTGAACACAAGGCGGCTTTTGAGCATGAATCTGTGAGGGGATTCACAGGTTCGTGGAGAGCTGTGTAGTGGACAGCAGGGCGAAGTCACATGCCTTGAAATAATGCACTGCGAGGGGACACCCCATTAGAAGCCCTGCTCCACCGGGGCAGCCATGGCTTCCTCTGGGAAAGCCTTGGTATTGTACTCAAGCTATAAAATAATAAACGATCCAATATTGATTGTCGGATATATTTCCAGCTCCATCTGTTGTCCTCAGAACCCCTGTTTGCACAGAGGGAAACTGAGGCATGGAGCCATCTGGGGACTTAGGAAGGCCACACAGTAACTGATAAATGAGTCAGACCTGCTTAGATCTCCTGAACCCAGCTGCTGGCTTCTCTGCCTCTTGGAACTCAGCATGATTGCGTGCTGGGTCCCAGGTTGGGTGTCCTCCCCAGTGCTGTACCTAGGGGAGGTTCTGCAGTCCTGCCTTGGGTCCTCACAACCCTGCAAGGGCATCTGGGCTTTGGATATCCAACACACTCCCACGCCCACCTGTGGCCACCCAGAAGGTGTTGTTCACTGTACCCATTTCTGGGGACACAGCTGGGAGGACTGAGGTAGCATGTCTTGTGTGTGCCTCCCTTAAGGATGACCTTCAAGGGAAATGATGGCCGTGCCTTTGTGATATGGTTTATTTCCCGGGAGGTTCCTTCTTCTCTTGTGATACCAGGTGAGACGTTAAGGACGATACAGTGGGCAGCAGCTAAAGCAGCAGATACAAGACCAGGATCAGAAACATCAGGTCCAAGACATGGGCTTTTTTTTTTTATTTTTCTCACAAAGTTAGCAAAACACCTCATGTTCTTTCTTCACATAAATCCTTTATTCTCTGGTTTAACATCTGCTCTGGTGCAAGAGGCCCTGAGATGTACCTGATACTCAGACACTGGCTGTGTGGGAACAGTGGGCAGAGGTCAGCAGGGCTCAGGGTCTACTAGCTTTTTGCACCATCCCCAGGGACTCGATTGTGATCCCAGCCGGGGGCCAGTGGGACTCTAACAGGGACCTAACTGGAACAACACTTCAGTAAGACTCAGAGGCCAAGGACCAAAGGCCACCTGGTCTCCTGAGGCAAAACCGAGGTGAGGGTTCAGGCATAGCTTGGGAAATCTCTCCAACGATCCTAAAACTCTGAGGAAAGATAACTCTTCCCAAAGCTCAATTTTGTAGAGTCTTTCTTACCTCCTATAGCCCCTGATAGCCCCAGGGAACAACCCCACCCTCCCCCTACACACACACAGCCACAGGCATCAGCAGCACCCCCACGCCCAGGGCTCCTCAAGTCTCTCCTCGGGGCTGTAGGAGCCAATGGAGAGTTGGCTGTGGGGAAATTCAGGACTCTGCCAGTAGGTGGCAGGCATTCTCCTTGTGCAAAGGCTGCTCTAAGCCAGAGTCTGGGACCAGACCTGAAAGAGTCTCCTGGAGATAAACTTTTGAAGTGTCCAGATTCACAGAACTGTGCTTCAGATAGGCTCTAAAGGTGCCATTAATTAAATAGCTCTGTAATTAAGCAACAAAAATAACAAATAATTTACAAGTAAAACCAAGTGTCTATCTTCAGCCAAGCCCTAGGTCTTTGCTCAGGTTCCCAGGTAGGGAGCTGTGTTGAACAGAATATTCAAGACAGAATGTCCCAGCCCTGCCAACCCCCTCAGCCCTGTCCTTAATTGAATTTGTCCCCAGTGTCAGCCTTGTGTCTCCACACTGGCACGCAAATCTGCTGAGTGACAGAGAATGACTTATTTTTCAGCAAGCCTATTCTGCATTGTACAAGTTAGAATGTAGTCAATATTTATCACTATCTGATAAGCCGTTTATAAGGGGATGTTTCTGTGTAGCTGGGATGAGCTTAGCTACAGCGAGAAACTGCTGATTTAAAGGACCATCTACCCCAGGACCAGACTGGGGGGTGGAGCAAGAGACTGGGTATAATCCCTGGGCTCTTACATACGTCAGGTCTAGACCACAGGGTAACAATTGCTGCCCTCAGTGACTCTGAACATTCATAACACATACAGTCAACTTCTGTGGTGCTGAAATAAATCTTTTTTATAAAAATAGAAAATCACAAACCACAAATATTGCTTTGAACCACTTTCAAAACATTTTCTCCCTTAGTCCTCCTATGAAAGAAGAAAGCTTCCAAGTTCTTTAGGGGACGTGTATTTAAACAACTCGTACTTGTTGACAAATAAGATTAGAAACAAAGTATCTAAAGCTGAAAATCCTCCTGTGAATGCATGTACCCAGGCCTGAGGACCTTCACAGGCATGGGGACTGTCCACAACCTCAGTCTAGGCTTTGGTTCCTTTTAAGGAAGTACTTAGGACCAGTGAACTATTTTCCTGGTAACTGGTACATCTGAGTCCTCGGGCCAGGACATCTTTCAAACCTCAGTTTCTCGCCCTGGAGAATGTTTGGCAATAGGGTTCCAGTGTCCTAGCACCCCAGCACGGCTCCCAGATTTCCTCTTCATTAACTCTGGACTGGGACACAGATCCAGGATCTCTACTCTGCCCTCAATGTGGGAAAGGAGTTGCACCATTGCATCATGGGAAACCCCCTAGTCAGAGCTGAAGGAGCACTGAGGAAAGGTGGTTGTGGTCCATGTTCTGACCCTGGGAACAGATTGGTAGGGGGAAGCTTTAGGGTATATAGTAGTTTCCAATCTCTAGGGTAACAGATTCCCACAGATCCGGCCTACACCCCACAATTCTGGAGGTTACTCATTGAAAATACCAGAGTCGTAGGATCACATTCCGTTGGGAGCCTCCTAGGCGACTCATTTTTAAACCCACAGCTTTTACAAAAACTTTCGAGGCAGTGTGTGGTGAATTTTTAAGTGTGATAGAGAGGCCCTTCCCAGGGAGCTCAAGCGAGAAGGTGAATATCAGGCATGCGTGCTTGAGGCAGCGGAACCAAAGTTTTCTTTGGTTGAATTCAGGCCTATCCCTTTTCCTGCATGGTACCATTCACTTCAAGACTCAATTTAGAGAAAGAGGTTCCGTGGGCCACTTTATAGTTGGCCGAGCAGTGTAGAATCAGGAGCGAGGTTCTGAGAACCCCCTTCAGAACCCAGCTCTTGTCATGGCAGTGAGTGACACGTGCTGTTCTCACAGTCACGGTGTTGATCTGATGACCAAATGTGTTTTTCTTACACTTTTCACTTCAACAACCACAAAAAAAGAAAACAACAACTCAAACACCTCCCCACCCTCTTTCCCAGAGGTTCCCCATCCCCAAAGAGAAAGCTTCCTCACTGCCGGGTTTGCCTCTGAAGCCGCCATGAGCTGGCACCAAGATAAGGGTTTCCGCGGGAAAGCTGAGATCTTCCTGACCCCAGGAGGCAGAAGCCCCCCGCAGCCTTCAGCTGGCTGTGACTTGTGCCTCTGGGCCTCTGTGTGTCAAGTGTGTTCCTGGGCATGCAGAACTCTGCTTTCATAGATTTCTTTTTGGTAGAAATTAAATAAGACCCATAGCCAGGTAATCAAACAAAAAGACGGTGTTCTCGTGTGTTTTCCCCCTGAGCTGGGGACACAGACTTGCCTTGTGCTCTGTTTGCTCGACTAGCTCCCTGCAGAAGCCTCCTGTGATAACTCTTGCTGACAGGTACCAGCCTGCGCGTGAGGGCCAAGCCAAATGTGGACATGAAGCAGTCTCTAAATATCAACAAGCCCTCCTCTGCTGCTAAATCAGCTCTCTTTTTCACTTCAGGGAAGCCTGTGGGGCACTGAGCTAAGGGGCCTGCACTAAAAGCAAGAAAGCCCCGTTGCCACTAGGCCCCTCCGTCTTCACCTTCTGGGAAACAGGAGGTGCTGTATTACGCATTCTGACTTGCTTTTTTAAATGACAGCAAGTGGGAAGGAACAACAGCCTCAGGCAGGGACAGAACTCCCTCTGCTGGAAGCCTGTCTCAGAACCTAGGTTTATGACTGGCACCAAGCCAGGTGGGTCCCTGACTCTGTTCTATCATTCAGCACAACAAATTTCACGTTTTCCTATTCATCTTCCTACTAGATACAACCGGACAAGATCAGCCTTTAGTGTCACGCTTAACCTCGGTGGCCCTGTTTGTCGTGTAGCAGGGTGTAGGAACCGACTGGATCTTGTCAGAGGGCACCTGAAGAGTGCAAATCTTGTCAGGCAAGGGCTGAGTGACTAGCCTGTGGTTGGTGTAGAAGAGTCCAGCTCTGCTGGGCACTGTTATCCTGTCCCCGCCCAGCACCAGGGCCACCTCTGACCACAGCCTTCATGGCCACCACCTACGGAGGTCTCCTTGGAACCACAGGGACTGCTTACTGGAAACTGCTGCCACATCATGGGGTCAGTGCCTGTGAGGCCCATAAATAAGAGCTCCCAGAAGTACCTGTTCTATTTGTGGTAACCCCCTATCCTCCCCCTCCCCAGGCGATAAATCAGGTGGGGAGTCTGAACTGCGCATTGTTCCTGTGACACTGGTCACAGATGACTGACTGCCACAGTGTCCCTCAGCCACAGACGGAGCACAAATAGAGGTCGTTAATCTCTGTCTAATGGAGTAAGAGGCTGGCCTCGTCCCTGCTGCTGAAAGGTCAGAGCCACCAACAGTGGGCTCTTGGTCCCTGAGCTGGGGTAAGGAGTTACATTATCACCTGAGAGGAGACGAGGGTCATCACTGATGTCCTGAAATGGCCGCCTCGTCACCATGAACACCATGAATGACCTATGACCAGCTTTTGAGCTGGGAATCCAGAAGTGATTCCCACGCATTATCTCAGCCTGAGCCTCTGGAGTGAATGTCCCTGAAGCACCAGCTGTTAGCAGCTTGGCCCTGGGCAGAGATATACCCTTCCTGGCTTGGTGGGAGTCTGTCCTGAGGGCACAGGTCAGGGAGCGGCATCTCTAGAAGTCTCTGAGAAGCCAGCCCCACAGTCTTACAGAAAGGTACCATCTTATCCCTCATTTTAACTGTACAAAAGAGAACATACTGAGTCTCACAAAAACATCAGACATGGTGGTCCATGCCTATAATTCCAGCACTTGGGAAGCTGAGATATGTATGCAACATTTCATGTCCAGCCTGGCTTACACACACACACACAAACACACACACACACACACACACACACACACACACACACCCCTAACAAAGAACAAGTTACTCTCCTTATCCCTTGCAATTAGAGGAAACAAGTAGGAGACCGAGCTCTTCCAAGTCAAGACATCTCTCCCTTGGGTCCACAGGCCTGCAACGTCCTGGCTCTCAGGAGAATGACCTGTTAGGGTCAGGGGGATGGGCATATGACACAGAGTTGACCACTCTGCCTGCACACAGGAAGCAGAGAGAGCACTGCCTCCTGATGCTGCTAGTCACCAACCAGGGTTCAGGACCCAGGACCTCCTTCTGGTCCTCTCTGTCTCCCCCCAACCAAGGATCCCCTCAAAGCTTGTTCCACAGTTCTCAACTGCACCCCTGCTGTGACCTCACACCATCCAGCAGGAGTTCAGATAGCAGCCCCAGCAGGTGGAGAAGAGGGGCAGGAGGAGCTGAGAATAGGAGGCATGGAAGACAGGCATCGGGATCCAGCTCCTCACACAAGTGTTTTCTTTAACATCTCCTCCACATCTGTGGTCCTGGTGGCCTTTGCTTACCTTTAACCTCAGTACTCCCTGCAGTGCTGAAGGTTGGTGTCACTGGCTCCGGGGAGGGCTCATTTGTGACAGCTCAGAGGAGTGACACCAGAGGGCGCTGGTTCATCTGAAAAGAGAACGTGCTCTTTGTTCCTTCTTCACCACCCAAGGGGCTTCAAAATCATCAACCCTGTGTGTTCCATAGCCACAGTGTAGCATGTGACCCGAGCCTTCAGTATTGCTCAGCTGGTTCTCCCCTCCACGCAAGGCAGGGGGCCCAATGCCTAACCAACACCAAGGTACAAATAGGAAGTTCATTTAGAAAGCAAGCATTCATCTCCGCGTGAAAATAGATGCAGCAAGGTATGCATTCTAAGATACTGGAGCATAAAAATGCTAAAGTGATGTATTTTTATTTCATAGTTACCTAAAAAACTTAACCATCTTTTCGTGTACCTAGTATCTATTGCTTTTTTTGATGTTATTTTCTGTAGAGGGAACAGAAAGAAAATCTGATTCACATAGAATCAATACACTAATTGTGATTTTTCAGTGGTCATTCCAAATTGATGCACTTCGTTTGGCTCGTGTGTGATTACACACACAAATGTGTCATGTGTGTGTTTTTCTCATGTGTTATTAATAGAACACCACTGACAGAAGGTAGCTCTGTTTCGTTGGGGCACAGAGGATCCTCATACCATTTAAAAGCAGGTAAGCTGTGAGTGTTTTCCACAGGATGATGCCTGGCTCTGCACCCTTAAGTTATGTTCCTCCTTGTCTCTTACTTCCCTCGGCCTGGAGGAAGCACTTACAGTGACACTGATCCTGAGGAAAAGTAGTAGGAGAATGTTCTGGAATTGTTTCCTCACTGGGGAAGATCAATAATAAGTTTATTGTTTATAGAGAGGGAAACGCTCAGAAACAGACCTTGCCATCCATTTCATCCATGGGCTGCATTGTTCCCTAAACTGGATTTAAGACTTTCAAGATGGTTCTCGTGACACCAGACAGGGCACAGTGGTGAGAAGAACATTGACGGGGATTGAGGCAGTCGTGAACGCTATAGTCACAGTAGCTAATTCCTCAACCGTCTTGCAAGTGTGTGACCCTGTAAATCCATTCCCAACATCTCTAGGGCCAGAGTGAGACTCATATTCATTCGGTGAGGGTCTGACACATAGCTCCTCAGTCATGCAGTAAGTCTATGACTTACTGTGTGTAAAGTGTTGAGGAGAAATGGTGGAGTCACTTGTGAGGAAGCCCACATCCCCTGTCCACCCTAAGTCTCCATTTAACACATTCTCCTCTCCATTTGAGCAGCACAGCCAAGAGGGTCAGCTCCCAGAGGGAATGGTCCTCATGGAAAGGTGAGTATCGCTGGAAACACAGTGGGTCCAATCGGTACCTGTGTGGTGAGCAGTGTGTACTGCCAAGAGTAACGTTTCCAACTCAGGCACCATAATAGACTTAAGAAGATCAAGAGACACTCGCAGGAGCTCTGCATCCTGTGAATTGCAGCAAAGATGGCATGCTCTGTAAGAGTAATGTTTAGCATCATCCACTCTTAAGTATTTAGAGTTGGAGGTCTGGGTGGAGACCAAAGAAAAAATGCATGCATCATTGGTATAGTTTAGTCACCAGAAAACCCTCTGACCCATCTTTTATGGCTCTGTTCTTATAGCTGGTGGGACTGTTTGAGTCACAATAGGCTTGAGACCAAAAGAGAGTAGGCTTGGACTGCAAAATGAGGAGAGACCGGATAGATGATATCAGGGTGTGCCTCCTCCCTTTCCTATGCAACACGAGCAAATCAAAGCATGAAGTTTATGGTTTCTGTTTTGGAAGCTCTGACTTTCTATGCTTTCCTTCTGAGCAGAGCCCAGGCCCATTTCTGTGAGACTCGTAAAGCACATTGTGGATAAAGCCTTTGGCTCCCACTCAGACGGTTTTCCCCTCCATGTTTTCATGAATTAAACTTTACTATAACACCTTGCTGTGGTCTTTACAATTAAAGCTGAGGCATTGAATCACTACTCACTGGTCCATGGGCTCCATGTTGGGAATTCAAAACCATCTTCCAGAAGACTTTGTGCCCACCACCACCATATATCATTTGCATCGTCAGAGGCCACCAACCTGCTTTCCCACAGTTAGTCTGTATTCTGCTGTTTCTGTATCGAATGTCTTTACTTGCTCTCTGCCACCCTGTGTCAGAGTCCAGCAAAGGAAGAGAACTGCACAGGCCTCCCTCCTCCCAGGGCAATGCGTGAAGTGGTCATTTCCACTTCTCTGTCTCCCAGACAGGACCCAGAGCACCAACCACACTCACACACAGACTGCCAGTCTTTGGTCCCATACTCCCAAAGCCTCTTTGTCTCTAACATTTCTCTTTCTGCACACCACACCCTGCCCAGTGTAACAGATGAGTCAGTGGGGCTGTGGGGCCTGTCTGTAAGCCTTTCCCCACATTCTGCTGCTCTGCTCTGACTGCCTGGGTTCTTTTCTGCCCACCAGGCAGAGCCCAGCTCTGCAGGGCTCCAGCTCAGCCCAGCCTGGCTTCCCACAAGCTCTCACACAGCAAAGGAGTCCCTGAAACTGCAGTTAAATGGATTGCTTCTCTGGTTTCAAGGTAATTTGCATATATTTTCTCACTTAGCATGGCAACCTTATCTTAATTATGCATTTTCATCTAAGTCTCCCATTACAACACGGGCTTCTGGAAGTTTGCCTCCGTCCTGCTGACTCCGAACATGTGCCTTGACCCCGTCAGGTAAGACCACAAGCAAGAGAGCTGCTAGGGGCAGGAGGACAGATGGACTTACTTGAAGTAAGGGGCAGGTCACTCCCAGAAGGTTCAGGTCATCCACCCAATAACAAGCTGGGTAATGCCAAAGTCATAAGAACATTTAAAGTTCTCAGAAGTTACTACTGGGTCCCTGAAGGCCATTTGCCCTGCATGCTGTACCTTGGATCTTCGTAAGCCCTCTGTCAGGCAGGAGTGGAGGGCCACCAGTCTGGTGGGTGAGTCACAGGACAGGAGTGAGGTCTGTGTCTCTGGGCTTCAGGAGGAAGAGGGGCTATACGCCCATTGTGGGGGGCAACCAGGAGTCTGCAATGCAGGTGTCTACGGGGATTGTGCTGACAGGTGCTAAGTGACTCGGGGCTGTGAGAGCCTGGGCGTGAGTCTGGTTTGCAGTGGATCACAGGGCACGGGAAAGGGCAGCTTCCCAGGGACCCAGCTGTCCACCGCTGAGAAGCAGCGGAGCGACTTCCCGGCTCCCGTCCAGCCTCCCCCAATATTCTCTCCGTTTTCACAAAAGTAGCAAAAATGGCCATTTTGGTAAACAGCCGTCCGTCCTGAGTGCCAAGCATCCTGCTGAGCTCTTTGTACGTGCTTAACTTATCTTCTGAATCTTTGCTAAAATAATAGGTCTGTGATGTAGAGAACACCACACAAAAAGAAAACCGAGGCAAAATGACTCATCATCTGGCTTAAGGTCAAAGTTTTACAAGGCGGACACCTTGAGGTCATCCACGGACGGCTCTGGAGGTCGGTACCGGAGGGTCTTGAGGAAACAGAGGGGTTTGAACCAGAGCGAGGGTGCACAGGAATTCGTGTAATATTGAGATGATTCCAAAGGCCATCATATAGGATGAGACAGAGGGGAGAGGTCAGGCCAGCCCAGCCGAGAAGCCGCCGCACTCGGTACCGTGACCTCTCCTGCTCTGCAGCTAAGCGTGGCCACTCTAAGAAGGATTGAGTCCTACCCACCAGCAAGCTCCCAGAGGCCACCTCAGGAGGCTGCCACAGCACCCTGCCTGGGCCCAGGGTTCTTACAGCCCTTCCTGCTCAATCTCCCTCACACTGAATGGGAAACAGATGCTGTGGGAAGCCTGGGCTAAATGTAATTTCAGAGTTGTATTTATCATGATTTTCTGCTGCTAATGCTCCAGAAGTTTATGTCATTTCTAAATATATCTAACTCCTAAATATGTAGGTTACCTCCCCTGCAAAAATGTATGTTCAAACGCCGTTTACCCCAGCCATTAATAGCTGGCCAGTATCAACATGAGCCAGAAACCTGGAATGATTCTGTAAATCTCCGTTTATTATAAATTGAGATTCATACTCAAAAATATTGGAATGACATTTGTAAGCTGTCTTAGTATACTTCCCTATACTTAGATGTGGCTTGAATCTATTCTTTTTAAAATTGCTCAGATTGGCTCAGGGACTTGGGAAGTCCTGAAACTGTTACTGGGTTTCAGAACAGCTTCCATCCTAAGTAACCCCAGCGTGTGCTTGTTTATAAGTATTCATAAGGGTTCATGTATGACAGAGCATGCATTCCTCTCATTTACATCTTCTCTTAACTGACGTGTCGTGTGTTGAGAAGCCAGTGCTGGCTGCATTGTTACCAATAGTTCATTCAGGGACATGTTAGGCAGGCACTGAGAGAGCAGAGATCCTCTCCTGTGTGAGTCAGTCGAGCCAGGCTGGGAAGGCGCGTGCAAATGGCCTGTCTAGCTTTCGCTCACATGTCTACCATATTATCTGTTAGCTCCTCTTCATGTTTAAGAAAAGAAGTCAAATGGGATCCCATTTTCTAGAGACAAGTTCAGGCTTCTGTGACCTTGGCAGCACCTGAGCACACTGTCTGTCTGTCTGTCTCTAGGTGTTCTAGACAGCTCCAGAGAGTGTTGGCTTTCAGCAGAACATGAGCTTCTGTTCTTTGTTTTCAATAGCCTATGACTGCACAGAACACTGCAGAACACTGCTCAGTGACAATCAGTGTCCCTCCTCACCTTGCTCCGGAGGCAGAACCCATTGCAACCGCGCGATTCAGCACAACGCAGCCTGTCCTCCACTCAAACCCCGAGTGCTGACTTCCCTTTGAATCCACAGAGACTTCTGGCTTGGGTTTCCTGAATTTGGCAATCCTTGCAGAGTTGTTTTCTCTCATGGAGCCCACTCCTGGGTTGGGCATCTGGCTCATTTCTGAGTCTGACCCACGAAAGGGCCTTGGGTGATTCCAGTGTATAGGACCAGTATATTCCATAGAACATGGAAGCGTCTTGCAATTGGAGAGGGTGTTCAGAGCTGGGCCATTCCACAGCTGGTGGGGCACATTCTTTGGCTCACCGCCAACAACTCCATCTACCACCTGCCTTTTAAGGTCTCTGCTTTCACGTAGTGTGCACCCGGAGGGTCAGTACCTGTGACTTCATCGGTTGCATCGGCTCTGCAAGCCTGCACATAAACACCATCTGGCCTGCTGCTCAGCGGTTCTTCAGAACACAAGTGAGCAAAACAGTGCCCAAACTCTGGGCGGACCTGGGGGCTGGGACCCACAGAGCCCGAGAGGTAGTGGTTCAGATGCACGGTTAGTTCTCTCCCACCCCAGTGGAGATGACCGATTTCCTAAATCCTCAGAATTCGACATGATGTGCAGGGGGAAAGGTCGGGTTTAAGTGTTACCTCTCCCTTACTTTCTTGAGACAGTCTCACCATACAGCCCAGGCCAAACTTGAAATCCTTAGACTCCCAATTGCTAACAGGCAAACCACCACCCCTGAGTAAAGATCCCCTTCTTTTTATTCAGTATTTTCTAGCTGGTATTTTTTTTTCTAGATGGCCAGAAAGCAGTAGAGCCTCTGCAGGAAACTGGCTCTTCTCCCCTGCTGCGTTCTGCAGTGGTACACAGCTCACATCACGTTTCTGCCCTTTGTTTGGAGTTTGTGTGCTCATTACAACTACCTTTAATTAATATTAGACCAATATCTCCCTCTCCATCGCTTTCCCTTTCATCTGTATGTATCTTTATAACCCCATCTGAGAGCGGGCTTTTTGTAGATGACAAATAATCGCGTCTTTACCGTGGGTCTTCCTTCCGACAATCGCCGTCATTGACATCTAGACTGTTCTTGCCCGAGGGAGCAGATCCTGGTGGATATCTGATGTGTTCATGGCCATTTTTGTTTTTTGTTTCCTTTGTTTCTTTTTCTGCCTCTGTTGTTTTCAGTGGGAGAGTTGACAAAGCCTTCCCCAGGTGTCGGTTACACTCCACTGCTGCCTCCCTCCCTCCGACCCTCACGGCTGTTCCCCTTCCTCCCTCCCTCCCTCCCTCTGTTCTAGACCTCAGGGGCTGACCCCACCCTATTGCGTCTGAATGATCATCTGCAACTTGTTAGCATCTTCGAACTCATCTTCCGTGGCAGACGGTGGGCTCTGAGGAATCCTGAGATTGGCTCTTAGCTGTAGGCAATGGGATCTTTATGTCTTGAGCATCAATCAAGAGTGGATTTAAACAGAAGGTTTATCCCGACACACATTTGCTGTCTCTCCCACCCCTGTTCCCTCTAGTCCCATTCCTTGGGCTCCCATACACACGGCACCACCCACCACATGGCTCTGCCCACCATTCCTTTGGCTCCCCTCTGGGAAGAGGTGGCCACAGCTTCTTGGCACAGGCTGAGGGACCCTCCTTAGGGGCACACGTGGGAACTGGAAACTCTCATATCAAACCACACATGCCTCCAGTCTGGAACTTCACTCAGCAAACCACCATGCTGTGGATGCTGTGGACGGCTGAAAGCTAGGAGCACTGCAGGCAAGAACACCTGAGCCTAGGAAGAACTTGCCTTTCTCTTCTTTCTCTATTGAAAATTAAAAAGTAAAATATCAGCACTCAGAAGAATTATAACAGATTGCACCTCAAGCCCCTTTATTTACTACAAAAATCCAAAGCAATAGACTCTATTGACTAGAGCATGAAGTAACAAGCCATGGCCCATTCATCTCTTTTTCCTTTTGATGCAGTGTTTGTAACACATTTAACTTCATAAACAATATTTTGCCAATAATTTCATCTTCACTTGAACTGTAAAAGTTTTATAACTGAAGTGAGAAGCATTTTTAATCAAATTCCTTCATTTCTCAAGTAGGAAAATGGAGGCTTAATATATTCAAAAGACTTGCCAGAGGGAGGGCCACTTTGATAAACTGTCAGACTAAAACCCAGTTTGCTGTGCTCTCTCCTATAACCTGTCAGTCACTTCATTGTTAGGTAGAAAAAATACGCCCACTTAGACAACAACAGCATGCAGCTCAAAGGGGCAGGGGACCTATTCCCTCTCAGGAGGCTTGCCCTGGCACCCAGCAGAGAAGGCCTGTGTGGGCTTCATGACTGGTGTCTTTCCAAGGATACAGAAGAAACTGAAGTGAGGGTGTGGGTGAGCTGCTTTCAGGAGGTGGCGGCTCTGGAGAAGCCATCAACTTGCAATGAGGGTCTGCAAACAATATGTCAAATGTGACTTCAGTGAGGTGTTTCTTGGGACCTGAAAGCTCTGTCTTGAGAGACACAGACATGTGCACATCATTTTGTAACCGACCACAGGTCTGTGCTTTAGCAAAGGGTGACAAAACAAATAACAAGACAAAGGCTGATAAAAATAAAGAGATTACAGAACACAGTCAAGTCTTCAATCACCCAAGGTAAACTCCTGGAGCTTGTCTCAAAAGTCTTCACGTTAGTGTGGGAAGCTGCCTGTGGAGCCCCTTCTCCTGACTGGGCCCTGACATTAGTCAGGTAGACACTGAACGTTTGGTTTAAAAACTAAAACGTATTTATATTTTATATACTTGCTCCACAGAAGTCCAAAAGCTAAGCTAATATTTAGTCACTTTGTGAAAATTGAAAGTTCACCAGACACACCAGAGCAGGGAGCGGTTGGCGTGCTCTCCCAGCCGGCTCTGGGCCACCCCGGGACACAGATTCTATGTCCTCCTCCACCATGCCGTTGGCTCATCACGAGGGGGTAGCTGTTTGTCCTCCAGGGGACCCTGAGTCTCTCAGGACACGAATAGCCGAGACAGCCTCCCCAGTATTAGTGCTCGTTTTCCTTGGGGTTCAAATTTGTTGATGCAACTTGGGGAAAAAAGCACCTGTCCTTTCAAGCTCTCACACACCAGATGTTTAAAAGGTTATAGAGCAGCATCCCTTTAAAAAAATGACACTCCATTGACAACTCCCAGCTCCTAGATGAAGCCCAACATACAGGACACAAACCTCACAAGGTACAGAGGATTTAAAAGAGTATAGTCATTTCTGCAGCCCAGTCTTCCCGATAGTCTAAATATATCCACATGCGAGATTTTATCTATAGCAACAAAGACTTTGTGTATGTTGCAACTAGTGACTTTGGAGTACAGTGGTGGTATAGTCTCCACCCTTTCCAGTGTGCAGCAGGCAGTGGGCAGCGGGCAGTGGGCAGCGGGCAATGTGCAGCAAGCAGTGGGCAGTGGGCAGCGGGCAATGTGCAGCAGGCAGTGGGCAATGTGCAGCAAGCAGTGGGCAGTGGGCAATGGGCAATGTGCAGCAGACAGCGGGCAGCGGGCAGCAGGCAGTAGGCAATGTGCTGCAGGCAGTGGGCAATGTGCAGCAGGCAGTGGGCAGCGGGCAGCAGGCAGTAGGCAATGTGCAGCGGGCAGTAGGCAATGTGCAGCAGGCAGTGGGCAGCAGGCAGTGGGCAGTGGATGGCAGGTGGTGGGCAGCGGGCAGTATGCAGCGGGCAGTGGGCAATGTGCAACAGGCAGTGGGCAGTTTGCAGCAAGCAGTGGGTAGCGGGCAGTGGACAGAAGGCAGCAGGCAGCGGGCAGTGTGCAGCAGGCAGTGTGCAGCAGGCAGTGGGCAGCGGGCAGTGGGCAGCAGGCAGTGGGCAGCGAGCAGTGGGAAGCAGGCAGTGGGCAGTGGGCAATGTGCAACAGGCAGTGGGCAGCAGGCAGTGGGCAATGTGCAGCAGGCAGTGGGCAGCGGGCAGTGGGTAGCAGGCAGCAGGCAGTGGGCAGCGGGCAGTGGGCAATGTGCAGCAGGCAGTGGGCAGCAGGCAGTGGGCAGCGGGCAGTGGGCAATGTGCAGCAGGCAGTGGGCAGCGGGCAGTGGGCAATGTGCAGCAGGCAGTGGGCAGGAGGCAGTGGGCAGCGGGCAGCAGGCAATGTACAGCGGGCAGCGGGCATCCAGCCATGACCAGCCTTGTTGGATTGGAGGGTAGTATGCTGATAGTAGTATGCAGGTATAAAGAGAAGCTGTAAAGAGAAAGGCTGGCTCCCTCTAGGGTGAGTGAAGCTTGACACAGGAACACTAGGGAAAGGGAGGCCTCACTAAGTGTAGTAGTTGTTTCCAGTTGAGTCTCACGGGGTGAGGGTCTGGCCCCCACTCTGCAGTCACCAAGGTCAAGTTCACCATGTCCCACATCCAATCTTCAGCTGCCCTTACAAGCTCAGAAAGGGATGTCCTTGGAGTGAGAAACACTGAGAATAAGAACAAATAGCTAGGGGAATCACACAACAGGGACTGCTGGGTTCTTTATCTATGCCCTTTTCCTGGGAGGCCCAGGCGGAACACATGGCTGCTCCTGTAGTAGTATGCTGCTGTGGCTCACCAAGGGGGACAAGGAGGCACTTTCATAGGTGGAAGCCCTGCCAGACCTCAGCAGAGGAAACCACCATCATGGCCAGCACCATACTCACAGTGGAACCCCGAGCATCTGAGCTCAGGTGTTTTATTGATTCAGAACTCCTCCAGTGTTCTACTGATACCATGTGCAGATCATGAGCAATCAAACATCCCCACAGAAATCCAACACCTGCAGACAATACAAAGCCAAGGCCTAGGATAACCCCTCACCCAACAGTGCATAAAACAATTTAAAACATAAGTAAAAATAAACTTCCCCAACTTGGCCCACCTGTGTGAGGTGACCCTGCATGTGGGAACTCGGAGAGATAGTTCAAGGCCTGATTGATCTCCACCCATCATCCTGGGAGACTTTGACAGTTTCTTCTGATTCATGACCTTGCTCAAGCAGAGGACCACTAGAAACCCAGAGCCAAAAGTTCGAGTTCTAAGCAGAGGATTCATGCATCACACAAGCAGGAGCAAAGGCTGCTGAATGTGTGGCTTCACCATCATGAGGTCATCCCTGAGGATCCCAACACCATCATGAGGTCATCCCTGAGGAGCCAAACACCTCTCTCAGCACTGTGGTTGCCCTTCTCAGTGTGTATTTACAAATGTTTGCACATGTGTGTTTACATTTAATTATATGCATACTTATTGTAGCTAAAGTTATAAGTGTCTTAATTTCACTGACTGTTCATTAAAAAGTATAGGGGCTGAGAATATAGCTCATTACTTTAGCAACTTGCCTGGGCCCTGGACTTGATACCCAGTATGACAAAATAAAAATAAATAAACAAACTATGAAAGCTATCTAAATAATAATAGTAATATAAAGTTTTAAAATATGTGAAGAACCTCTCCATTTAAAGTGTGTTTTTCTCCTGTGGCTCTTCCAAGCCAGGGAGGCACTCTAAGCAAACTCAGTGAGGTGGGCATGGGAAGACTCAAGAATACCGTTGGGAAGAAACGGGCCTGTTGGGCGGCCCCTCAGCTCACTCTAGAACACTGTGTTTGACCATTGTGCCTTGCAGCAGTTTTGCTCCGTGGTGGAGAGGAGCAGTCCAGGCTTACAATGCACATCCCCCTACTTTCTTTCGAGCAAGTGAAAGGCAAGCTACACCTGCGGGAGTTCGGGTCCGAGCTTCCACAGGCGGCTGCTGCAAGCGGTGACCAGGGCTAAGAACCTCTATTATTTATTCAAATTATTTCACAGACGTTCCCCATTATCATTCATTTACCCACTGTGTCTGAGGTAGAGGCAGCGGGATCAAAGGTCATCTTTGGCTCCGTGGTAAGTCCCAGAGTCTAGCCCAGGCTACTAGAGAATGCACCTTAAGAAGCATTACACAGATGACTTGTGATTTCTTGCGGGTAGAGCGACGGTGAGTCCCCTGGCTGGGGCGGGGTAACGAGCACGAGTCACAGTCCCCAAGCTTTGCAGTAGTCACAGCTCCTGTTGTGGTAGCGCGCTCCCTGCCACACACCGCAGACTTCTGGCTACTGGTCTCCAGATGCTCATTAGTTCAGCTTCCCCCTCTCCCTCGTGCCCTTGTGGCGGGAGGGGCTGGGCCTTCCACCACGGTCTCTGACACACAGACCTGGTCCCTGCCTATCTGACGAGAAGGGTCTTGGAAATTAGCCCCAGAGCCAGCCTTCATTTCCCTCTGGCCAGGGGTCAGAGTCGGCAGCTGGTGTGCGTCACGTGTCCCGAGGTTCCCACATGAAGCAGTCTTCAGGGCCCTGAGTCTCACCACTCACTCTTGGAGTAGGTGGCTTCTGGGAATCTTGCAGACAGTGGAGATGGGAGGGAGCAGAGGCCACCACACTGGCCTGTAACATGTTGTCTCAGGTTTCCCAGCAAGCTCCTGTGCGAGCCTTAAGCTACAGGGGGATCAGTTTGCTCTTGGACATCAATTGGCCCGAAGATTCTCATTTCTTGAGACATGGACAGGTTCCTGACATTGTCTTCCACTTAGCTTAAATGTCACTTTCGTCTTTTACAGACAGCCCACAGTTAAGTCTTGGGCCTCGCTAGGGCTGTCGAAGAGCCACCCATCCTCCAGCCACCGTTCGATTGACTCCCCGTTAATAAAAAGCTAAAATCGGAGGGACTACCCAGCTTCCCTTGTCTTTAGTAATTTGTTCTCAGTTGACTTAAGGATGGCTGCTTTGGGGTGGTCATGTCCCTGGGCAATATTGGTCTCCCATGGGCCCTGCTGTGAACAGCACCTTTGATGATGTCATATGGTCTGGATTACTGTATAGGACCTCAGACCATTTTTGTCAAAGTGATCGATTTTCAGTAGGACCGCACAGGTGTCCCATAAATGACAGGAGCAGGAGGAATGACTTGAAGAGGAGGAGGATGTACAGCTCAATGAATCTGTACAGGCTTTGCCATGTGATCACGCACACACACATTCACACACACACACACACACACACACGCACACATACACAGACACAAGCGCACAGACACACACACAGACACACACACAGAGACACAGAGAGACACGCACACGCACACATACACACATGCACAGACACACACGCACAGAGAGACACACACACAGAGACACACACGCACATACACAGACACACATGCACGCGCACGCGCACACACACACACAGAGACACACACACATACACAGACACACATGCACGCGCACACACACACACAGAGACACACACACACACATACACAGACACACATGCACGCACACACAAACACACACACACACACACACACACACGTGCGTGCACACACACGCACGCGCCCAAGCACACTGGTGCAGAAGAGAAGCCATTTAACTTTTATAATCGCATGATAATGAGTGTCTACATTTGATTTGAAAAATCAATCAAAATGACATTAGGCAGCATTATGGGAAGCCAGTATTGTGTGGACTGTCCCCTGATACATGGTCTGAGAGAGAACCTTTGCACTATCTTGCTCCAAGCAGCAGAGGAAGGAAGCAGTAGAAACCTCTGTCAAGCCAGGGCTTGTCTGCAAATCCTGGGATGCTGGTCATGAAATCTTGACTTACTCCCACACAAGTGTTCCATCTTGGACTAAGGGGATTTGGAAAAATTAACATCCTTTTCCACTAAGTTAAATTTGAATGTAATGTAATTTGTGATCACTGAGGAACAAAACAAGACAGGGGTAATTAATTATGTTATGTATGTGAAGAAATAGTTTGAGTGTGGTTATTTACAATGATTTCAGGGTGTGTTGAATGTAAAATGAATGTAAAAATAGGAGAAAGCTGTACAAGCTGACAGCTGGCTCAAATTAAAGTCTGACTCAGAATATTCATTTTAAATGCTATATGAATATGAGTTATACACTCTGCATCATTTTACAGAGTACACAAGAGTACTCCAACTTCCATGACATATATATAACTCCTAGGGCTCCTGTGCGTATCCAGGCATCTTGCAAGGAACCTTTGTTATCATACAGTCTCTGGGACTGAAGAAAATCAAGAACAGGTTTGCAGGTGCCTTTACTGTGTGGGCTCTTCCCTTTCTCCTCCCAGAAGTTTTTTGGGGAGAAGGGAAGACTTGGGGTGACCTTGGTTACAAACATGACTGTCAGATGCACAGTTGCAGAGATACTACCTCTCCTTGAGTTTCTCCGAGCATAGCTGTTAAGGGGATGGATTGAAATAATGCCAGTCTCACCAAGTTCCTGTCTTGGCAGTGTACACCACTCTCAGGAGCCCCATGAGAAGCTCTGATCCAGCCAGAGTGTATGTTCCTCAGCCCCCATCAATTGCAAGATAAAGCTTATTTCCATTTTTAGGGTCCTGTACATTTCCTCTACTGAGGAATGGATGGATCTGTTTCCTGTGTCTGCTAATACACAAAGGAAAAGTATTTATCTACAAATAAAGTTTTCCCTGAAATCTTCCTAATTGTAACATGACTAAGATCAATTAATAACTATTCAAGATCAAATTATCTAAAAATAATATAATTTACTTAGGTCATCGGACATGGAGAAACTGAGTCCAGCAAGAAACTTCACCCCTACTGACTAGCCTTCACACCTACTGACTAGCCTTCACCTCTACTGACTAGCCTTCACCCCTACTGACTGGCCTTCACCCCTACTGACTAGCCTTCACCCCTACTGACTAGCCCTGAGCCCTACTGACTAGCATTCACCCCTACTGAATGGCATTCACCCCAACTGACTAGCCTTCACCCCTACTGACTACCCTTCACCCCTACTGACTAGCCTTCACCTCTACTGACTGGCCTTCACCTCTACTGACTGGCCTTCACCCCTACTGACTAGCTTCATGATGTTGGAAGGTACTGTGAGCTACTGGAGGTAAAAAGCATTCATCAATTTCACCCATCTACAAACCCAATAACCTACAACAGCAACCTGCCTGCAAGATGTACTGGAGCAATAGTGGCACAAATGTTATGGGAACAACCAACCACTCTTTTGATTGCACTTAAGATCCACCCCATAAGGTAGAACTAGTACCTGGCACCTAAGACTGGATAGGCCAGGAGCCTAGAGGAAAACCAAATACTATTGTTCTGCTAAAGGTGCATTGCAGTAAAATGACCCCTGATGACTTGTGTCTATACCCATAGATCAAAGCATCACTAAGCTCTCATCAGAGAAGCTTCTTCTTTCAGGAAGTGGGAGTTCACAGAGACTCACAACTGGACAAGGTGAGGAAAGTGAGACACTTTGGAGCACTCCTCCCTGAATGGGTGTTTTCCATCAAACCCCTTCCCTCCATGTGAAAGAGGAGGGAAAGACTTACAGCCTTTCAGACCCAGAGATTGTGACCATTCCAAGGAAACAGCATCTTCCAGACACAGCAGAACTGATGCGCATATAAAGGACCAGGGCACGTACGTGTATGTACCCTGTACGTGCCATGTGCCCACGGAGTCCAGATAATGTCAGATCTCCTGGAACAGGAGTCACTGACAGCTCTGAACCACGATGTGGGTGCTGGGAATGAAACCCAGGTCCTCTGCAAAAGCAACACGTGTTTTAAACCACAGAGCCATCTCTCCAGTCCCTGCTGTTGTTTTTAGTTCTTGGAAAGCTTGCTCTTTGGTTCATGTAGCTCTGTGTGTGGAGTGCTTGCCTAGCATGCACAAAGCCCCGACTCAGCCCCCAGCACCATAAAAACATGGCGTGGTGGCACTCACCTCTAATCCAAGCACCTGAGTGATAGAGAGAAGGAGGATCAGAAATTCAAGGTCGTCTTTGGCTACATGGTGATTTCTGGAGGAGCCTGGAATACATGAGATCTTGCCTTTGGAAAAACTAAGTGAAACAAAAGGCTGCTCTGCAAAGGAGCTTTGGGGGAAAGGAGGGATGGAGAAGAAAAGAAGAGCTATGTGTCCTGGGATCGGGAGTTCAGTTCAGAGTCGTCGGTCCAAGCACCGCTCTTGCCAGTGACTGACTGCTCAGGCTTCCTGGAAAGTGGCTGCCTCGTAAACATCAGGAGAAGACAGGGTCGTCCTAGAGAGGAGAATTCATGGACTCAAGCATCGAAGTCAACACCCAGCACAGAGCAGCCCAGGAACCATGGCTTCAGCTGTGGATTTTTTTTTTTTTTCAGGGTGGAAGAGTCTTGGATTAGAAACAAAGATTGCTCAGCCCAGCAAGTGAGACAATTAATATGTACAAAAGAAAGGCAGGCTCGGGGCAGGAATGTTCTGGTCAGACAGTGCGGACTGACTGCCCCGGCGGTTCTGACGGTGTGTGGGAGTCGGAGGCAGGTGGACTCTTGTCTCAGACACAAGAAGCTCTATGCTGTGCTCATGAAGCTCAGAGCCTGCACTTGCCCTGGGACAAGACCTGCTGTTTCAAGAGTCTGCTACACCTCTGGTAGGAGTTGCATAGGCTGCAGACTCACAGAGCCCATCAGAATCTCACATCAAACTCAAGTCCAAGAAACTTTGAGCGTGTGAAGCCCTGAATATAGAGTAGAATGGGAGTGCTCTCCCATCCTGCCTGTCCTTCCTGGCTGCAGCCCTCAGGGTACTGGCCGTCCCCCCTCCCATCCCCCACATATAGGACACAGGCCGTATGCACTTATCCACAACCACCGGTTGAAAGATTCATGACAGAGTTGAAACTAGAAAGACAGCAGCCCACGAGCCCCTTTCAGGATCCCCGTGTCCTGGACCCTCAATTGGTCCTTCGCTCCACAAAACTCTGAAAATGGCTATTTTGATTATTTGCTCAAGTCAGGGTCTCTCTGCATAGCCTTGCTGTCCTGGAACTCACTATGTAGAGACCAGGCTGTCCTCAAACTCACAGAGATCCCCCTGCCTCTGCTGGGCCACCATGCCTGGCCCTCTGTTGTTTCAAATGGCTGTTTTAACTGTGTGGAAGCTCACTGAGACATACAGACTTAGGGTCTTCTTATTTCTGGTGTGTGATTTTTTTATTAGCAAGTTCCTCATAATAAAGTTTTAATGAATAAGTAAATTAACATATATTAACTGTGCAGACATGGTCTTTTTTACGTTTCACACAACTCTCATGTACTTAAGTCAGTACACACCACACACACACACGCACACACACACACACACACCTTATTGTGCCCCATCCTGCCTGACCATTCTCCTCTATCCAAATAGTCTCCCATCTGCCTTCATGTCCTTGTCATTGTTAAATCTTAGCTTTTCAGAGGACAGGAAACATGGAATGTGTGTCTTTTCCAGTCTGTCTTATTTTGCTGAAGATGATCATCTTTAGCCATCTATTTTCCTGGAACTTCATGACTTCATTCTTCGTAGCTAAATAGTACTCCACTGTGTGCCTTCGCAATCCTCACGTCATGAGCATCTGGGCTATTGGTGGTCCCTTCTCTGTCTTTCCCTTCTCTTCATTATCTCTCTCTCCATTTTTCTCCCTTCTCTCAGTTTTGTAGGCCAGAGCTCTAGGAGGACAATTTCCCCCAGGGAACTCTCTCAGCTTTTAAAATCCTGAGCAGTGAGTCCCCTTTCTCTCAGTGGAGTTACAGAGACATTGCTGTTACATTGCGTTCTGAGCCCTTCGGGCCACGCTCAGGAGTTTGGCCTTGTGCTCCTGACAATTACAGGCCTTGTTCCTGACAATTACAGGAATGTTTCCCCACATTTCAGAAATTACCATCAAAGTTTCAGTCTAATTCTATTTTCATAGTCAAGCAAAAGTAAAAGGCAGGTGCGTGCCTTCCCAGGGAAGTGCTGGGGGGGGTGTCTCCCCCAGGCCTTGACTCAAGTGCTATTTAATCACAGGAGAAACTGAGGTGTCCACATTCCCTGCTCAGCAATTTCCTGCCTCGAGACGAATAGAGCACACCTTCCCCTTGGTACAGTGTGTGTTTCTCCTGGGTCGTGGGCTGATTGACAAGGGCAGGGCAGGGTCAAGGTTACTTTTCTTTTCCCAATCTTGTCAGTGTTTTTCATATCCACCCCATTTTACAAATGTCGAGAAGGCCTTGAAGGAGGAGCCGCGCCTTCCCTGGCTGCGGGTGTTCCAAGTGTTCTTTGAGCTCGCCGTCCAGGTTGCCCTCTATGGAGAGGCCGCAAGGTAAGAAAGAGTCCTATAGGGCACAGATATCTACAACTGGGAAGCCGGGTGCATCTCCCACCGTGTGCAGAGCCCTGTGATCCTCTCCCAGCCCTATCCCAGAGAACAGCAGGAAAAAAATGGAAGTTTTAAAATTATTACCAATTCACAATCGGTGAGTATAGATCCGGGCCACGTCTCACAGCCTGACATCTAGAACACTGGTGCTTTCCAGGCTCCCGAAGGTGGTGGTCTGCACACACAGCTGCCTGGAACGTTCACAACCCCGAACACTGCAACCCGTGCCAGAGAAGCCGAATAAATTACAGCTCCATTAATGGGCCCGTCTGCCTCAATGGATGCCAGATGTTGCACAGGTGACCTGAAGGAATGCTACAATCCCCCCTGTTCCCATAAATAATGGGGAAGGCTGT
>JAMJFZ010000189.1:1965000-2010000 GCA_026225945.1 Cricetomys ansorgei
GGGGCAGAGGTTACAGAGAAGGAAATGCCGGTGGAATCCGATGAATCACACGGAAGAGATGGCTTTCCCCGTGTATAACTCAGTTTCTCAAGTGCTCTGCTATACATTCTACAGTTTGGACCTAAAGGCACACGCTCCATCTCTGTGTGCCACTTGCTCATTGAGTAGGACTGTCATCACCCTCACTGGTTTCTGCCATACGTCAGGGGCTCCCGTGTAAGGAGGAGACGAGAGATATGGCATCCCAGTCCCTGAGCTGCTCTGCAGAGACCCCATACTGCACCCCCTGTGCATGTCATTTGGTGGGGATCACACTGGAGGGGAGACAGGACTGGTTTCCCTGCACTGTGAAAGAGGCTGAGTTCCCAGAGAGCTCATAGCAAACCAGGCCACAGAGACTCACTCTCCTCATACTTGGCCAGAGTGGGGGCCATGCGTGTGGGAGATGGAGACAAAGTCTCTCCCTCCATCCCGGAGACCATTCCATGTGTCTGAGGAAAGAACCCACTGTTTTTCAGATACGTAAGGATGCAATTTCATGCATGGCAGCCCAATAAAGCATATTTAATATATTCAAGTCTACAAATGTAAACCAGACCTGCCCTGAGTGCAGCTTCCAGCGGAGTTTACATCCCTCCAAGCCTCAGACATTTGTAACTGTTCACGTGCTAACCCGAACCATCCACCCACTCACCTTACTAAAAGCTTATTTTGGGATTTTATGTGCTGGGACTGGACATCAAAGAATCGTTTTTATTATAGCGTGATTGCTAGCCAAGTCTAGCTTCAGAGCAGACCGCTCAGCAGCACATGAGCTGGCCCACAGTGGGGCGGGTAAGAAGGCAGGTAAACCGTGTCCCCCAGCCTGGGCTGTTGGCAAGATCTAAACAGGATCTGAGAGTAGAATCTAGCTCTCCTTCACCATCATTGGGTGCTCTGCCGACCAGAGAATCTGAGAGGTCTTAGCTATAACGGTGAGGAAGAACCTAGCCTCTAGCCCACCTCATTGTGTTGTGACTGTCAGCCTTGTCTGGACAACACTGTCACTGGACACACACAGTCAGATGAACAGAGGCTGAGGATGTAGTACAGGTGACCCCCCCCCTGCAATAAAAAAAAACAGCCTTGGCATTTCTCTACCCAGCCCTCCAAGATAGCTATAGGAATTAAAACTGTGCATGCTTCCCCAGACAGGGATCAGCATCTGTGTTCCCCCTCTCTCCCTGCCCCTCCTGTCACAGCAGGCCATGAGATTGTCGCACAGGCTCTCCATGCTCTCTGCCTTTGCTGGCACAGACCACAGCATAGAGATGTCGGTTCAATGTGCGCCTCTACCCCCACCACCATGAAGTCACTCCAAAAGTGTTCCCCGCGGGGTAAGACCAAAGTATCTATAAAACCAAAGCAAAACCCCAGGGCGGTCTCCCTGAGACTTCCAGCTGCTCCTCCCTCTCAGGTTTTTCACATGACAGGATCAGAATGACTGAGCACCCCCACATTTACACGCACCCCTTAATCCTCACCTTCTCCCATGGCTTAGGGACGCTGTATAGGTATCACAGGACCGCCACTTGGAGTCTGTCCTTCAAGCATGAGGCTCATAGCTCATTCTAAAGTCAGAGCCCAACTCAGAATAAATGTATTTCTGCCAGTAGAGGCTGAAGGCCCGGGTAGGAACGAGAAATGGTTAGTGCAGAAGCAGCACCTTCCACAATGTGTGTGATGAAACAAGGTTAAGAAATAATTTTCTCTTTCCACAGATGTTTGCAAAAGAGGAAATTGGCTTAAAGCAAAACAAAACAAAACAAACAAAAATAAAAGCAGCTTTAATTTCACATAAGGAAAAGCTTGACTGGAAAATGGAAATAAGAGCTGGCCCGAGGACGTGTTAGCGTGTGGTAGGAGATGAGCTGCGTCCACAGCGCTGCAGGGGTGTTAGAAGACAGCCAAGCCGAGAGCACGTAGACGCAGAGGCTCGGGGTGGGTGGCCTGCCCGCAATATCGGGAGCTGGTGCCCACATTAGCGCTGGTCTGCTGCCAGGCCAGAGTGTCAGAGAGCAAGTACCTGGGTGAAGCTCGGTGAGGCTGGAGGGTCCTGGTCATCCCTGGAGTGGGTGTGGCCATCCCTGTAGTGGGTGTGGCCAGGGCCTGCAGCACCCCTGCCAGCTGGTCCCAGGGCCAGGGAAGCCTCTGCAGGCTCAGCTTCCACAAGTGCACCCGCTCTGCTTTCTAGACAGCTAGACAGATCCTGCTCTCAGTCTAATGGACAGTCAGGAAATGCACTGCGCATCGGCAACAGGAGAGGCCTCACCCCAGCATCCAGCTTAGGCAGGAGCCTCAGAGCAGGGGACCTGCAAGGAGATCTCAGAAACATCTAGGTTCTGACTGACTGTCCCGTGGTCTGCACTCAAGGAAGGGTCACCTGTGCTCCTCAGGCAAATGGCGTGTCGGGTCTGGGACATACATGGAGACGGAATGTGGTTCACAATTTAACTTTAGAGGGTAAAGTAGGGTGCCAGCACCTGGGAGGGCTCAGATCCCTCTCTCTGGACACGGAGTACACACATACATGCAACACACACCACACCACACACACACACATGCACACACACCACACACACACACATGCATACACACACATACATACCACACACACACCACCACCACACCACACACACACATACACACCTCACACCACACACACACATACACACAAAGACACACATACACACACACACACACACATACACACACACACACACACAAATACAGACATACACACACACATACATACATGCACACACATATACACACACACATGCACACACACACACACATACACACACAAATACAGACACACACACACATACATACACATCACACACACACACACACAAATACAGACATACACACACACACACCTCACACACACACACACACACCACACACACACATGCATACACACATACACATATATACACACACACACACACATACACACACACACACAAAGACACACATACACACCACACACACACACACAGACACACACACATATACACACACACACATACACACACACACACATACACACACACAGACACACACACATATACACACACACACACATATACACATACACACACACACACCACACACACACACATGCATACACACACATACATACCACACACACACCACCACCACATCACACACACACACACACACACCACACACACACACATGCATACACACATGCACACACACCACACACACACATGCATACACACACATACACACCACACACACACCACCACCACATCACACACACACACATACATACACATTACACACACACACACACACACACACACACACACAAAGACACACATACACACCACTCACACACACACCACACAACTATGGGTGATCTTGCTTGTATATATAGCTTTAGCAACAATGCCAGGTTTCTTATTTTTCTCACCTAACCCTCCATGCTCCCACTCTGGCCCAGGAAGCAGGTAGGCTAACTGCAGTACTCACCTCTACCTCATTTCCTTTAAATCCAATCCTCTGTCTCACCCCCAAACCTGTGGCAGACCACCTGCTGTGATCCCCCTCTTCTCTCTGCCCCATCTCCAGCAGACGAGTCAGATCTTCTCCAACCTTGCTTCCCGCTTCCCGCTCATCCTGTCATCCCAGCCCCCAACTCCAGCAGAGCAGACCTTCCCTGGGAACCGGGGAACCGCCAATCAAGCCCACTCGGGAAGCAAGGGTGCTAGTGAGGTGGGCAGGGGACTTCAGGTCTTCACTCTCCCACCTCCCTCCCCCAGTCCAGTCCCCTGTCTCATCCCCAGCTCTGTAGCAGACTACCTGCAGTAGCCTCTCCTCTCTCTCTGCCCACACCCAGGGACCTAGGGTAAAGCTAAATTCTACTGTTCTAAAAGAACATGTCAATAAAATGACTCCTGATGACATTCTGCTATACTCATAGATCAGTGCCTTGCTCAGCCACCATCAGAGAAGCTTCCTCCAGCAGCAGAGGGGAACGAATGCAGGGACCCTTGGTCAGACAGTATGTAAAGGGTAAGAGACCTTGGAACACTCATCCCTAAAGGAGAAGTCTCCATCAAAACTCCCCTCAGGGAGCAGTGCCCAGCAGAGCAGTGTAAGAGCCAGAGAGAATGGAGGGTACGAAGAGACAGAGTCTCTGAATCAGCGTGATCTGTGCACACATGAACTCACAGATGGAGGCAGCAGGAGCGGGGCCGGCCTCTCTGGGCTGAAAGGAGAGCCACACCCATCCCTAACCCAGAAGCTATTTCCACTTGATAACCACTTGCAAATGAAATTTTAGTTTCCCCCAAGGGAGGCTCACTAGAGAAACAAACACTCCTGAGGGCAGTCCACAAGCCCAGCAGTGGGCGTCCAACAGAAATGTATCAAAGGCATCTTGGAGAGCCCTTGTCTCATAATGTCACGTCAGGGCTTTAAAAATAAATCTTATTTCTTACTTTTATTTTCATTTTATTTATATATTTTTTTTCTCTGCAGGTACTTTGGGTGTATATTATGGTTTTCAGTTTAATGTTTATAGCGCGTGAGTGTGTGTCTCTGTGTCTGCATCTGTTTCTTGTGCCTTTTCTTGGAGTCTTTTCCGTCTGTTTGTCTGTCTCGTCCTATTCTGGTGTGTTAGTTTTTATCTTATCTTATTGCATTATATTTTATTTTTATCCCCCAGAAGCCTGTTTGTTTTCTAATGAGAGACAGAAATGGGGTGGATCCAGATGGCCGGGGAGGTGGGGAAGAACTGGGAGGAGTAGAGGGAGGGAAACCATGATCAGGGTAAGTCCTGTAAGAAAAAAATCTATTTTCGATAAAATTAAAAAAAAAACAAAAACTTTACCCATAGATATTGCTATGAAAACCTTTCAAAGAGAAAGGAGTGACAAGAAAGGAGTGTGCGAAGGAACCTCTGGTAAGGCTGTGGGCCACGCCCTGGAGGTCACGGGGTGCTCAGGAGCCTTGCTGCCATGAGGGCTGTGGCCACACACACTTCTCTCTAGCCTCTCAGTGTGTAGGGGTTTGTCCCAACTGGCTTACAGCTTTCACTGAAAAAAGCCAAACTCTCACCTCATCATGGAAGTCCCTTGAGTTTGTGGTCCAAATCTGCACATTCTGAGTAGGTAGGGAAATTTTATTCTGTTTTTAAAAATTATTGTATTTATTTGCATAGGCGTTTTGTCTGCATGTGTGTCTGTGCACTCTGTGTTTGGCTCATGCCTGAGGAGACCAGAAGAGAACATCAGATTCCCTGGAACTGGAGGCACAGACCACCAGTTGAGAGCCACTGTGTGGGTGCTGGAATCAAACCCAAAGCTAGTCTGGGCCATCGTTCCTGCCCCATAAATTTCATTCCGAAGTCTTTGATTTGGGGCAGCAGCCCAAAGCCAGCACCTTCCTGTGGAGTACTGCTCGCAGCCTTCAGGTCTATGCAAGCTGGGCAGAGTGTCATAGTTGTACTGGGGCTGAGAGCTAATGACCAGCCACGTGGCCTTGTCATGGCTAGCCAGCTTGTAGTTCTGGAAGCTCCGAGTTCCTGAGTTCTGTTTCCTCCGCAAGTCTCTCATTGTGTCTGCCACTCAAACAAATACATTTTGTCATCACGTCACTGTTAATCGAGAGACAGTGACCTCACACAGACTTTGCTACCAAGCGTATAGTTACTTCATCAAGCAGAGTTAATGAGTAGCAGTCACAGATTCTATTCATTTTTGCCCTTAAAAGGATATTTCTGGCTGAGAATAAAATAAATCCTGTTCCCAAACTCTTCTGAGAATATTAAGCCTAAAATCACATTTTTGGAACTTAAAAGCCAGTCACAAGGTTAAAATAAAAGGCCCATTTCACAATGTGAGAGGCAACTATTTCTGAACAGAACAGAGCTGCCAGGAACAGCGCCAGATGCTTGGCTGTGTGACCATGGAGGTTACCAGGCTCCTTGTCTCCAGCACAGCTGCCCACCCAGGCACCGTAAAGAGACCACAGGTGTGTTACGCTCAGTCCTCCCCCAGGCAGATGTGCTCACAGAGACAGGTTCGCGAGGTGCCTGTCACAAGTTCCCCGCCTCCGGTCAGAAGTCAAGAGAAGACGTTCTTATCTAACGTGCACTTTTCTTTTCCATCAGTTTGAATTCTGTGTGAGGAATAACAATGGAATCTTCACCCCTTCCTTTGTCCCTGGGGTCATCTGAGCAATTTTGTCCCCTTTCGTTTTGTCCTTTGTCATATGAGAAAGTTTTTACCCAGGAGTTTAGAGTCAGAGAAACTAGAGTTAGGGATTGTCAAAAAAAAAAATAGAAGACCGGGAGTCTGCTGTCCACTGGTTACCGGGAATTCCCAGGCCGCAGGCAAGGCATGGAGGAGAAGCAACAGAGGCCCCTGGCAGCCCAAGGCCAGCCGTGTTGTCAGCTGCTGCAGCTCCATTCTTGGACTGACTCCACAAGGGCTGACTCTCCTCCAGCAATGTTGCATGTAAAGACCTAGTTCCTTGTGAGTGACCCACCACAGCAAACCTACCTTCCCAATACGAACAGCGGCCATTCCTTTCCTTACTGACAATAAACACAGTGTCGTATCCCAGGCACCTGAAGATGGCTGGGGCATGCTCTGTGCAGTGCAGTGTATTCTGCCATGGTTGATGTTTGTTTGTGCACCTGTTGACCCCTTCAGTCTCATGCACATGTCCCATGCAGCGAAGTGGCTCCTTGACCCCTGAGCTGTGTGGATCCAGAAGAGTCTGCAGCATGACCACTAAGAAGAACCGTGCTGCAGAGGCATTTCTGACTGCTTCCTCTGTGATGCTCCCTGGGACCCTACTCAAGGACTCAGACCCTGTCCCAGGCTGCGGACAAGTGAGCGAGCACTCAAGGGAGTCAGCCCCTTGATCCTCGGCAAACATCTTGGCTCAGATATAAACCAGTTCCTCTGAGATGACCTGAGAAGGAGACATGGGAGGTGGAGAGTCATGCCTCACCGTCCGGAGCAGCCTTCCCCTGGACAGCCTGCTTCCCTGGTTGGAGCATCACACTGCCCCAGCCTCTTGCTCTGGCTGTGCAGAGATTGGTCCAGCCCACACCTTGTCTCCGCAACTATGAAACAGACAGTATCCAAAGACCATATCTTAGAAGACCACGGTCTCCTTTCCCCAGCCAACTGTGTGTGACAGCTCCCCCCGCCCCCCCCCCGTGTGTGTGTGTGTGTGTGTGTGTGTGTGTGTGTGCAGGGCTCCATCATATATCTATAATGAAGGAAGCACTAAGACTCCTCTCAGACTTGAAGAGCATTCTGGGGTGACCATCCTCATAGTCCTTGGAGCTGTCCTTTCCTGGGTTAGAATCTGCCTCTCTTCTTTGTGACTCTACTAAGTCTGTCATGCTCAGACTTGGATATGGGCTGTGGCCACTGGTCTGGGTCATGGTGGTCTTGCGCTGGCATAGGGTCCCCAGCCTATTATCAAATATGGTGGTCTCTCCACACCACACCCTACCACTCCTACCTGCCTCTTGGGAATCCTGTGTCAGGAGCCCCATGCACACCGAGGTGAAGGGAGAACACGAAAGGCCTCCTGGGAAAGAGTGGAGCCTTTGACTTCTATAAGCTTGGTAAACACTGGTTTGCTAGAAGGCAGCTGAACATCTGGGCAGTGCGTCATGACGGGATCTGACGGGACAGGTTTCCCTAACACTTGGGAGGCAGAGTATCACCAAAGGGTGAACCATAGCTGAAGGTAGGTGTCTAACAAGCCTGTCACCCCAGCTGTGCACAGGGACACAGCCACCCTCTCTCACGTTTGGCTAAACAATTTTAATCCCTTTGATTTTTAATATATACCCCTTTGAGGTACACAGAGCTGTGTTACAGCTGAAACACAGAACAGTCTTTGACAGTGTGCCAAACACAGTGCTTATTCCTAACCTTGACCATGCAGCACTTCACAATCTGGTCGGTGATCTCAAAGAGTTCTGAAAGCCTTAGCTGCGTTTCCACTCGATGTGTGACAGGGTGGTATAAACAGAGCACCAAACGGTGTACAAGATGTCTGAGAATGAACGTGATACTGGAGATCCTGGGTAAGCATCCCAGCAGAGAACAGAGACGGTTCTCACCTGTTAGCGTCACGTAGCACTTGGGCACTGCGAGCGTGAGAGGCAGGAAGGTGGAGGCGATGCTGTGTGCTCTGGGTTCACAGCTGAGAAGAGAGGAAGTCACACAGCTGATGCCAGTGGATCCCAGAGACCCAAAGTCACAGGAGGAGCCTGAGCCTGTTTAGAGGTTACTCCACCCACTTCTAGCAGGTCACAGCCAAGTTCAGTGTCAGACCACAGCGATGGACCTTTTGATCTTGAAGAAGAGCCTGATCAGTGTGTTTTATATAAGTAGCCATTTGAACATATCACCCAGAAATGCCTCTTGGCTCACCAATTTGCAGCCTCTTTGTCTATAACACCTGTCTGAAAATAATTTCAAAAGTAGACTCTATATTTCATATGGAGTTGTGCCGGAGGTTCTGGTACGGAAACTCACAAGACGATTTTCCGTTTCCAGCAATGACTGTGATTTTTGTGACACATAACTATTGTGATTCAGAAAACACAGAGGCCATGTTTAGACATTTAACAGTTGGGTCTCAAGCAGGGCCGTGATGGCTACATTATACGGTGCAGAATCTGAATTTCCTCCACTTAGCGAGAAACTTCTGATTTACTCAGACTAAGAAAGATAATTGCAAATATTAATTATCTTTTTAAAAGTGTGTCCTTCAGCCCAGGAACACTTTCACATAACTCTTCACTGGGGCCTTTGACAAGCAGCAGTAGATGTGGGTGGGACTCTGACTCAGTACGATCTGAGGAAATTAATATGGAAGTCTCTTATAAAACTAAAAAATTGGTCTGCCATGTCACCTAGCTCTGCCACTGCTTGGTATTTAGATGAAGGACCCCAAGTCAGCATTAAATATGGAAGAGGGAACTGCGGCAGCAGCTGGGTTTGTGAAAGGACTGTTTCGAAGACACCTGACACACCGGCACTGCTTATGAGAGCGAAGTTATGGAGCCAACTTAGGGGCCTAAGAACAGAAGGGTGGATGAGACCAATCTGGTGTACGTCGGAGGGAACATTTGCAGCCATAAGTGAAAGTGAAGTCATGTCACTCACAGGAAGGTCATCGAATTCACCATCACATGTGCTCCTTCACTTGTGGTTTCCAGTTTTTATAGGTCACATAAAATCATGTATGTATGTATGTATATATTAAGGGAAAGTCGAAATTGTTTAGGGTGTGGTTTTTAACCTTTGGGTCATGACCCCTTTGGGGTCTAATGACCCTTAGGGGTCACCTAAGACCATCTTCATATCAGGTATTTATAGTATGGTTCATAACAGTAGCAAAATTACAGTTGTGAAACAGCAACGAAAACAATCTTGTGGTTGATGATCACCACAACACGAGGTGTGTTAAAGGGTCGCACCATCAGGAAGATTGAGGACCACTGTTCTAGGGGGTAAGGGGTCGCCTATGTGAGGAGGGGTGGCCGAGAGGATGAGCGGGAGACATGAGATGGGGCATTTTGTTCATCATATAATATATACCTGCACAAAGCATTTAAAATATAGGCTATTTAGAAAACAGATGGCAACAAAAATGGTAATCATGGATGTCCATGACCCACCCCTATAGCTGTAGACAACGTTTTTTGTTTTCCCCCAAAATGCGTTAAGAAACATCTGTTCCTGTAGGGGAAATAAAAGTCAGATAAGAAGCATCAAGAACACACAATCTGCACTGAGACCATCAGGACAGCATTTCCCTACAACTCCTATTTTATGGTGGAAAAGACCCAGATTCTCCACGAGGCTCTGGAAAGTTCCACTCGGAGCTGCACCTCAGTTGTTCACAGCTTGGGCTCCTGGGCTTCTCAGCCATTGCCTTACATTCAGACTGTACTCACAAGCAGGGGAGCACTCACAGAAAGAAAAGGAAATTTTCGCTTCATTTGAGAACAAAGCCAGAGGCTTCAGTTTTCTCAGAAGCCAAATAATGTAAGAGAGTGGATGGGTAAATGGACAAACGGATCGATGTCACATCTGTGGGATCTTAATTTGAATACAACCCATTCATGGCTGAACAGGAGGGCATAGGGCTATCTTGGGAACAATGCAACCCTCATAGGGATTCAGTGTAAGTCAGAGGAACAGATGCTTGGAGAAGTTCTAGAGTCCTCTCTGCCTGTCTTGCTCACTGTACACATACAGTGTCTCTTCGGGAACTCCATTGCGGTGTCCTCGAGCTGATCTTGGTTTGATTCTGTTTGACTTGCCCCTGGCTTCCATCCATCCCTTTTTCCCTGTGTGTGACTATGAGCTTCTGTAACCCAATACTTGACAGGAAACAACTATAAGCTAATGCTTATAGTAATTGTGAAACAATACACATTCGATTTTAATCAATGTTCTTAGGATGATGAGTGGTCATTTATGATGTACCTCTCCATGTAAATTTTGACTACAGTGTATAAAAGTGCATTTGGTTTTTGCATATCAGTCTTACATCTTTCTACTTTTGTTAAATTTACTTATTACTTCAATATTTAAATCTCATCATAAACGATGAAATTTCTGTACAATTTTTTTTCTAAATGTGCTTTAAGATATCAAACAAATTCATATCTCTTTCTAGTGTATTGAATGTTTTCAACCACAAATAATCATTACATTTTGACAAATGCTTTAGCTTTGACTAGATGATCTTACGAGTGTTTGCTTTTCTTATGCTGACAATTTTAATTGATTGGTTTTCAATTTTTAAACCAGGTTAGTCATTGTGTTAACATATTGCTCAATTTGATTCCTAATCATATTGATATGCTTGCATCTGTGTGTGGTGTGTGTCATCTGTAGGCCCTGTACTGCTGCCTCCTGGCCCCTTATGCTTAATATTACAAGCCTGTGGTTCTTTTTCTCCTTTGATCAACATTATTAGGATTTTATTGATTTCATTGATTTTCAGATTTTTTTTTACAGATCTATTGTTTATAAATTTTGTTTTCTTGGGTTGTGTGCTTTACAAATTGCTGTTTTATAGCAGCTTATTTTATTCTTTTTTGGGCTTCCTAAGATGGAGTGCAAGCCAACTATTCTGTACCTCTCTTCCCCCTATTATAATTAGTTGAAGTTATGCATTTCACTCCACATGCTGCTTTAGTTGCACCCACACACTTAAATGTACTGTTTCATCATAGAGTTTAGTCTCAGAGATATCCAAATATACATCTATCTTCTTCCTTGATTCCTTTGTATTCTGAATTTCATTATTGAATGATCAGATATTTGAGGACTTTTTAGACTATCCTCGTAACTTCTGATATAATTCTTTTAACAGTCAGAGTTATATTTTTAATTATTTCAGTTTTTTAAATTACTATGACTTGTTTAGTGACAAGAAATAGCCTTGTGAATTATCATGTTCACCTGAAAAATATGTGTTTTCTGCATTTGGATTTAATGCTCTTGAAATAGGAAATAAGTTAGTCCATGCTGTTGAAATAAGCCCTGCCAGAGAGACCATGGAAGCAAGCCAAAGTGAGGTTCTCCAGTAAGAACTATAAAACAGGCTGGAAGAGGCCCAGGCACATCTCATTAGAGGGGTTGTGCTCTGTGCTCGTGCTTGCAAAGGTCAATGTTTTTAAGATGGAAATTTTGTAGAAATTGATTCACAGATTCAATCCGTTGTTTGTACAAATGCCAACAAGCTTTTCACGGCAAGGGACTAACCACTCTGAAATTTTCCATGAAAACACGGAGATTCAAATTAGTCCATACAACCTTTCGAAAGTAAACAAAGATGGGAAATTTTGATTCCAATTTTGAAAACTCATTTAAAATTTGACTTAAAAAGTAAAACATTCACTTGAGGTAGACACAAAATGCAGTGTTCTCTCTTATCCACACAACTGGCTTTCTAAGAATAACAAAATCTTGAATGGTTTTGGAAAGAGCAAGGCAAGACCAAGACGGAAGTGTAGTTCCAAAGCTGTGGCAGAGTCCGGGCTGGGCCTTTGCTAAACAGAAATCGAAATCTCCAGCAGCAAATGGAAAGTGCTCAGTCTGGTATCAAACAAGCGTGTATCATCAGAGGCAGTGATACGCATTTTCCTACGACTATGTAATATGAAGCTCAGATTTGGTAACATGGGGACCCCACATGCTGTCGGGGGGCTATCAGTCATATAGGTCTCAGATATATTTGGCAATATGTAGCAGAGCGGAGCACGGGTGTACCCTAAGACCTGGAGAGATCCCTGCGAACACACCTAAAGTCATACACATGCATGTTGTGAGACAGAACAGTTCATCATAGTTCCAACCTGAAATCTACCCAGGTTCGGCACCAGGGAGGGGTTGCTTTAGAACCTGGTTCCTCTGTGCAATGGGAACAGAAAGCAATGACATGTAAATCTCACCATTCTAAAATACAAGAAAGCCACAAATAATGCGCTATGATTCCATTTTACAGCCAATAAAACTGACTCTGCATCTTTTGAGGGATGTGTGCTGTCACAGAATTCTACCCTCCAGGCGCACGTGGCATTGTTCTCTTGAACTCTCAGCACTGCAGTTGCCTGGAGGAGACCCGTGGGACTGGGAGACAGCAATGCCCCTCCTTAAGGATAGGTACACAGGTGGTTCATGGTTGCTAGGGGGGACTCTTCTTCAGCAGTGTGACCCCCTAAATTGCCCGTATTTCTATAGGAATTTCCTCACCCAAGCACCTGTAAGTAACCTCAAACTTTCTGTTCCCCAAGCTAGACCTGAGTGAGGTTGTTTCTTTCCACCTGTAATTTTTGTGCTGATTGAGGTGTCTAGACAATTTCTCTCCCCAGGAAAAGCTTACACACTATGTACATAGAGAGCTATAAAGGAAAGTATGGGGGTGTTGTCCCAGTGGGGCAATGGACACAGAGCTGATTTTCAAATTGTAAATGATGCATTTCTCAAGCTGCGGTGGTGATGCAGGTGTATGTACAATATTCCTTGAGCCAAACGTATGTGTTTGTATGTACTTCTATTGCAAAGACTACATCTCATAGTACAATACATAAAATACAAATGTGTCCACCAGGAAACACGGACACTTGTGAAAGTTTATGTTCAGTTGTGTTTAAAATAATTGTTTTTGTGCATTGTTGGAAAAAGGGATGCATAGGCCTAGGCGTTCCCATTGTCTGCAGGTGTGGGATTTCTGTGGGCGATGTTTCATTGCTAATGATCTGCACCTGAGGAGTTCTGAATGAATACAAACACCTGGGGGCAGTCACTCAGGGTTCCACCGTGAGTATGGCACCGGCCATGACGGTGGTCCCTCTGCTGAAGTCTGGCAGGGTTTGCAGTTATGAAAAATGTCTTCCTAGCTGAGCCACCACAGCAGCATACAGCTACAAACAGCGCATCCACACGGGGCAGGACATGACACCAGCTAATCTAGCATTGAGATAAGAAAGGAGAGAGAGAAACTGCAGACCTTAGAGTCTGGTAAAGTACATTCAGAGAAGCTACCAGAGGACAGAGATTAAGGTATTAATTGGAAGAGGAGAGAGATAAAGAAGTCTCTATGAAGAGAAAATTGTGAAAAATAAGTGAGAAAGAAGTCTCAGAGGTGAGAGCCACAGAATGGAGGCCCTTAGGGATAAAGAGTTCAGCTGGGAGCAGCAAAAAGCAAGGTTCTTACTGCTTTTCCTGATCATGGAGCCCATCCTCCCTTCTGCCACAGGTGGGAGCACATTGTATCATAAACTGAGTTTTCTGATAGCTGTGTTGTATGTGGGTGAAGCTCAAGATCTTCTGTTTGAGACCAATGGAAGGGGTTGTATATTTCCCCATAGCAGTGGCGGGAAAGAATGCCAAATGGCCAGAATGTTTCAACCTGAGATTCTTCCCACTGGCCCAGGACCCCTGCTGTGGAAGCCAGAGCTTGAAGCCAAAATGCTGCTTAGTTAAACTGACCAATTTTTTTTCCCCTGCAAACCTGCCTACAAGCAGTAACTCCACACCATGAAGGAACTCCTCCTGCAGACAAGGTGACCAGTTGTTTTTCCTGGAGACAAAGTGATCAGTTATTGTTCCTGTAAACCAGACTGTACCTTATAATCTGGAAAGTGTTTCCTAAGGGTCAGTGCACAGAAACTATCTTCCAGAACTGGCTGAGGTTGTGTCTTGTGCTGGCTGCCAAACTTGGTACTGTAAGAGTCACCCAGGGGGTGCTGGTTTTGAAAGCATCAAGGGGTCATAGAGAGCAGCTGAGGCTTGGCAGCATGAAGAGAGCCCAGGAGAGGCTATTGGTGAAAGTGCAGCCCAGTTGCAGCAAGGAACCCCAGCAATTTTTGAGATGCCAGCACCATGGGACAACCACCAAGAACAGCAGCAGCAGTGGAGTGGAGCCAGCCAGGACCTGGAGGACAAGCTGTGTGTGCTGCAGAGGGCAGAGCCAGAGAAGTGACCCAGCCCTTTGGAGAAGCCCAGAATATTGAGTGAATTCCAGATAATTGGACATTGATAATGTTTTTCTGCTGTCCAAAGACATTGAGAAAAGCTTGATAGATGTTTGGTTTCATTTGATCATATGCATCAGAAGCCTAATGACTGTTCATTTACAAGAGGAAATGTAGTAGTGTTGAATTGTGTTGTAGAGGTAAAGCAATGTTTTCATACAGAACAGGAGAAATGGTGTGGAAGTCCCAACACTAAACAAAGAACGAGAGGAAACTAAGGAATGCGGAGAATGGGAGAAATATTCTTCCGCCATTGGTTATTAAATGCCAAGTGGCCAGCCCTGAAATCATATACATATGAAGGACATTATATGGACTGAGCAGGGAGTAGTTATACATTTAGGGATATATAACTACATATAGTCATATAACCACAGGAGTGTGAGTGTGTGTGTGCGCGAGCGTGTGTGTGTGTGTGTGTGTGTGTGTGTGTATGTGTGTGCTTGTGTGTGTGTGTGTGTATGTGTGTATGTGTATGTGTGTGTGTGTATGTGTGTGCTTGTGTGTGTGTGTGTGTGTATGTGTGCATGTGTATGTGTGTGCTTGTGTGTGTGTGTGTGTGTATGTGTGCATGTGTATGTGTGTGCTTTGTGTGTGTGTGTGTGTATGTGCGTGTGTGTGTGTGTGTGCTTGTGTATGTGCGTGTGTGTATGTGTGTGCTTGTGTGTGAGTGTATGTGTGTATGTGTGCATGTGTATGTGTGTGTGTGTGTGTGTGCTTGTGTGTGTGTGTATGTGTGTGTGCGTGTGTGTGTATGTGTGTGCATGCATGTGTGTGTGTCAAGTAAAGAATCAGAGACCATGATTCTGAGAGAGTGCAAAGGGAAGAGGTAGAGGAATGAAATGATGTAATTATACCTCAACCTCAAAAAACATTAAAAATATTACTAGCTTGGGTTGGGGCGAAAGTAGTCAAGAGCATTTGTTGCTCTTACTTGGGGGTTCAGTTCTCAGCATGACTCAGCTGGCCAGCAGTGATAGCATCCAGTGGGTGGTTCCCTGGACCCTCCAGCTCCCTCCATGGAGGCTGGTATATTACCTTCTGGTCATAGAAAGAGCAGGGAGAAGGGGCCATTCCTGTCTGGGACCTGAGGACATTCCTGCTTAAGCACATGGGACTCATTTTGCCTTCGTGGTTGGCTCTGGAGCTAGGAACACCCTGACACTCACATTCCAGGTTGTACCCCCTGTCGTCCTCGCCTCTCTGGATATTTCGGTCAGGGGCTTCGTTTTGTGCCAAGTGCAGCAGGCACAGCTCAGTTGCTGGGCCCTACCATGGTCAGCCACACAGACAGGAAAGCTGGCAAGGCTGGCAGCAGTTCTGTCCACGAGGCTGGGTAGCTCTGTGAGACTGCACTCTGGGGAGACCGCTCAAGTGTCCACACGATGATGCCTGCAGAGGCTGCTGAGGAAGAGCGAGCACAGGGCTGACTGTGGGTAAGAGGAGACTGTAGCTGGAATCTGAAGGGACCTGTCTGGCTACAGACTGAGCAAGGAGAAAGCTCCTGCAAGGTTTTGTCTGCAGAGAGAGACAGGGAACATGGGGAGGTGAGGCAGACCCGCCTGGAGGATCCTCTCTGTCTACTTCTTCAGAGACGGGGTGCCGATACGCAGAGAGAAGGGCAGGGGTGACACAGGCAGATTCATGTGTCATCATAGACTGATGCTTGGAACACGTCTTCCTCTTGGAAAGACTTCCTGTTTGAAGCCGGGGCACAAGCACAGGCTTTGTCTACTGGCTCCTTCTTCACTGATGAAAACCAAGCTGCCGTGGTGACAAAAGGCGCGATGACATTTAACTTTGCACCACCAGAAACACTTTAAGAGACTTAAGAGATGCTTATCTCAGTGAAACCACGGGAGAATGCTTGGTCCCCATGAAACAAAATAGCCTCTGGCAGCAGCTTTTCCTCTCCCCTCCCTGTGGGATCCTCCAGAGAACCTCCAGAGCTGCTAAGGGGCCTCAGCACCCGAGAGTGCCCCCCCCACGTTCCTTGTTTGATTAACATTTTTAAGTGTTTAGAGATGTTAGTAGAAACTGCGATGACACGTTCCTGGCGGCTCGTCTCTGGAGACAGTGAGGACAGAGGGTCTGCACACAGGTGAGCCAGAGGCTGCGCTGTCAGGTCAGGAAGTGTGGGAAGAGTCCCCAGCACGCAGGGCTCTTCGAAGTGTCCGGCAATGCTTTCTGAGCGTGTAAAGGCAGGGTCCCGGCTCCATGCTGTGCCGACACACTTGAGAAGGCTCAGCTCGGAGCTCAGAGGCCCTTTCTTTTATGTTGTAGTTGGAAATGGGCTCTCAAGGAGACCACTCATGACCACGGAGATTTATGCAGCTGAATAAACACTGTGTTTAAAAAGAAAGATTTAAAGTATGACATATTTAATGGGGACAGGGTGATGTGATAGCATCACTGAGCTTCGTAAAGCTCTAAATAAAATTAACACACATCACTTTTAATACACCCATGTCAAGGCATCTTATAATCGCAAGAAGTAAACACACAGGGTCCCAGCCCCTTTTAAAACCACGCTAACATGTGGATCCTTATCTCCATTTATCAGATGCTTTTTATAAGCCTGGGCGGATGACAGAGATCCCATTTCAATGCTGCTAACAGTCTCCTTTGATGTTATAATCCTGGGAGGTCAGGGGAAGACCCTCCACATGCCTCCCGGCTCTGGTGCTAGCTGGCGCTTGGCTCTGCTGCGGGCTCTCTGCAGCTTTTACCTTTTCCCCTTCAACCTGTTCCCTTTGAGTCCTAAGACTCTGGCATCAGTCTGTCTGTTTCATCCCTACTGTGCCCGGGACATCCCTCCCCAAAGGGGCTCTTTGTTTGGTTCACCCCAAGACTTGGGGCGAGCCAGCAAAACTGAGTGCACTGAGCTTCCACCACCTGCCCTGCAGGCTGGGCCCTGCCCCCGCCCTTCCCCCACCTTTCTCCCACCCCTCCCATGGAGCCCACTCTCCCAATATTCCCCTTGTTATCTTCAGCACTTTAACCCCCTTTCTTGCATCCACCATCAGCAACGGTGGCTATGAAGAAACTGTCATGGTTTTTGGTGCATTTTGCTTAGGGCTCAGGGATGGGCTCTCTTCATACTTCCTTCTCTCTGTTTAATAGCTTGATTTGTATTTGAGAGAGGGTCTTGTCATAGAGTTCAGACTGGCTTGGGACACACTAACCAGGGCTGATCTCAAACCATCTCCCTGCCTCAACTTGCTCAGTGACAGAGTAGCAGGCAGGTGTCACCGCCCCAATTCCGCTATAGTGGCTTTGGTTTTAGGTCTCATTTGCACAGCATAAATGGCATCTCTCTCAAATGCTGAATTCAGTGACATTTTCATCAATGCGTGTGTGCGCGCGTGTGTGTGTGCGTGTGTGTGTGTCTGCGTGTGTATGTATTTTGGCTGCATGTATGTCTGCCCACCACATGCAGGCCTGCTGCCCAGAGTCCAGAAGAAGTTTTTAGATTCCTTGAAACTGGGGATCACGCCACGAGCTGGGGCTCAGAGTATAGACATAAGCTCTCTTACAGTGCCCGAGGTAAATGTCCAAGATCTGGGGTCAGCAGGCCAGAGCCTGCCTACTCCTTGGCTTGCTATGGCATTTCCTTGCTGAGTCCTCATGCAACCTTTGCTCGGTGCACACCTGCCCCGTGTCTCTGTCGGTTCTCCTCTTCCAATACAAATAACTAGGAGACTGGGTGGACGCCACCCTTGGCAGCCTCGCTTCCGCAGACTCACTCCAAAGACCTTAACACAGCTGCTGCTGTTGTGCAACGCGGGGATTTGGGGGCACACGCGTCAGGCCATGATACCCGCTGACTGAAGCCACAGAGAAGGAATTGGGCCAGCTCCTCTGAGAGTGGCAGGGTGGAGGCAGGGCAGGTAGGACAACAATCTCAAGCTTGTCCCATGTTGACCACATGTGCTCAGTGCTCTCGTGTATGCTCCTGGAGTCATCGGTCTTCTCATTCGCATTCGGACAGGGATTCTGTGCCCGTGCCAATAATTAAACAAATTTAATAAATGTAGTGTAGGTGTTATCTTGCGTCTTATCCTGTGAGAGCTCATGAGATATGGTTTCAGTTATTGTCTTAAACTAGGACATCCCTAAGCAGGGCATGAACATGGCTGGGTTATATATAATATATACTATTAATACATTAATGTTAAGCATATCAAATGCAATTAAGTTTATTAAACACCTATGGAATTTATCATGTACATTTCCTTCTTTAGCCTATCTCTACAGTTAATTGTACTAACTGGCTTTCCGTCCCCGGTGTTCCTGAGATGACTTCTTTATAATACATATACTTTTATATAGTATATTTCTCGTGCCAGGACTTTAGATAGGAAGTAGGACTTTCTGCTCTGTCTTTCAGGATGTGTCACTCATTCCTCTGTGCTGGAGTTGCCAGCGACAAGGGACATGGGGGGTCGTCAGCTTTCTATATTTTGGTTGGATTAAGATTATGTTATTCCTTACGTGCACATTGACTTCAATTTACTAATAAATTGATTTGGCGGTGTTATTTTTGTAGTTCCTGCTCTGAAAGGTCATTAAAGTTCAAATTAACTTCTCTTCACACGTGACAATCTTTGCTTTGAGCATTCTCGCTGTATTGTATCTTCTTGTCAGTTTAATTGCTTCGAAGTTAACACGGTGTTATTACTGTTCACTATAGCATTCATGTTTGTCTTCAGAGCGGTCAGAGCGATCTATACAATTTCCTGTTTTCCTCAGTCTATTTTAACTGTTGATCAGTATTTTATTGGTTCTTTCTAAGAGTCACATTCTATTTTTTTTATTCTTGCCATTGTAAATTAATTTCTTTTATTAATTTATGTGACTTTTTTTACTTTCCAAATTCTTTACTTCTTTGGGATTGTAGTAGATGAACTGCTCATGAATGCTTAGCCTTTTGGGGTCCTAGGTGATGGTTTAGTCAACTAAGTTCTTGCTTGGCAAGCGTGAAGAGCTGAGTTCAGTCCTCAGTGCTCACACAGGACATACTTGTAATCCCAGCCCTGGGGAGGCCGACACGGGTGGCTCCCTGCGGCTCACTGGCCACTCTGCCTGTTTAGTCAGCAAGCTCCAAATGCCAGTGAGAAGCCCTACCTCCCAAAACAGAGTGGACGTTCCTGAGGAGAGCCCCTGAGGCTGGCCTCCCCACACACCTGCACGTCCACACTTTCAAAAATCTGAACACTTAGCTTTTCCTAGTCTTGCGTCCATACTGGTTAGTAAAGAATATCTATAAACCTATATAGTTAGACCTATATGTTTTCTTTTCTGAAGTATTTTAGAGACTTATTTAAATTTGGGTACATTTAAAATTTTACCAATATCAAATATTAACTTTCCATGTACTATTTTTCCTTTAATTTGTGAGCCATTTTTATCTCCTTTTCGTTTTAAACATGTTATTAAATTCTCGATAAGACTTTGTTTTTTGTTTTGAAAATAAGAATTTAATTTTCAAGCAGCTGTGTTTTTGTTGGAGAATATTATTTCTGTAAAATCAGCTCTTTGAATTATTTAAGATGTGACCTCTGGCCGGCGTGTTACCAGTTTTAAGTGTGTTTGCAGAGGCAGAGTGTCCTTCAGAAGACACATTATTCTCTGCGGGCTAGGCAGGCAGCGCTGTGAATTCTGATATTTCACTTGCTTCCCATTATCGTATCAATTAAGAAAGTGAATGCTAACGGAGCCCACTATGCTTGGGCGCTGTTTATACCCGTGACTCTCTCCACCCCTGTTTTACACAATTTAAGGCTCTTTATTACTGATTGAATGCTAATTCAAAACATAAACTTTCTGGCGACGTAGAACACGTCCCACGATATGGTGAACATTTCCCTGACACGATGCTTCCTTTACGTTGCCCAACACCAATCCATCTTGCGCAGCCAAGTTCTGACACCAGCCGTATTCGTCAGGGCTGCGCCCTGCTCATCCTCACCACAGAGCCGCTTCCTCGCGATTACCGGAGACGCAGGACACGTCAGAGCTGTTTTCTATGAGCCTTCCAAATGCGTATGTGCTCCATTTATACGCACTAAAGCCCCAACAGGCCTGCGCGTCCTCTGCTTTGGTTTCTGTCTTTAACTTGTTCTTCCTTCTCTCTGTGTGTTTTCATTGCTTTTCTTCCACGTTTTTCACATCGATTTTTCCACTGCTAGTTTAGAAGAAGCACACCAACTGTGGCTAAGTGAAGTTTTGGTTAGGAATGGGGGAGGGCTTGCTTGGGAGATGGGATTCCAAGTGGAGGCAATGATGTCAGCAGAGGAGCCCTGCAAAGGGATGGCTGTGAACTGGAGGACTGGACAGGACAGGGGCCAAGGACATAAAGTCAAAAGGCTCATGACCCTGAGGGCTCATTGCAAAGCCAAAGGCCAGAGGCTCAGGTTGCAGTGCCCTAGAATAGGAGAATAAGAGCACCCTGGTTCTAGAGTGAACAGTGGGAACCCACCTGTCCTCTGTCTTGATGGTCCATTGGAGCTTAACCCACTGGAGAGAGATGACCACACTACGGATGGGTGGGTCTTCACCTGTTCATCTAGTCACATGATGCTCTCCTGGGGACACTGTCACAGACACTCCTTGGGGTCCTAATCAGTCCAATCAAGGGTCAGACCACATGGCTTCCCTTTCAGCAGGAGATGGCAGCCCAGTGCTGACCAAAGCTTTGAGGATGGTGGTCACTCGGCTCCATTGCTTTGGTCCTGTGGGGAAGCAGAGCACCACAGCGAAAGCACATGGCTGACAAGGCTGTTCACCTTATGGTGGCCAGGAAGCAAAGAGAGAGGGGACAGCAAGCTGATGTCTCGATACCCCTTCATGGGTGTGCCCTGATATCCTTCCTTCTGCTGGGATCCACCCAGTAAACCTTCAATATTTGTGCCTCTGGGGACATTTCAAACCTACTGAATATGGGGAGGGTTTTAAAGATTGCTCCAATCTCAAGAGTTAAGTCGAGAACAGACAAAATGGAAATTAGAAACAGCGGTGACAAATTGAGCTGTTTTTTTTCTCTTTTAATCCATGATAGTACCAGGGTCATCAAATCTTCTCCAGAAAAAAAGAAGTCTATTTGTTAACATGTGTATGTATCCACAGGCACATATAGTGCTCACACATGTGTACATATGCTCTTGCATAAATACATGTCAGTGTGCAGTGATTCTTCTGTCTAAACCCATCACAGTCTCAGGACTCACTTCTCTTTAATGATTAGATAGTCCTTAGATACATATTTTTTATGTTTCTCACATTCTTTTAAGTTGGAAGGAAGTCACACAAGACAGTAAAAATCATTGTTAAAAGGAGACAGTAAAACGAATGTAAGAAAAGTAGCTGTTAATATTGAAATATGTATATTTTAAAAATATTTTAAAAAACAGGACTTAAAACCTGGTGCCTGAGATTAAAGAAAACATTTAGGCTAATGTTACAACCTTCACAGAACTGGAAAATCAAGGTATGGTATCGCAGGCTTGCAATCTGTGTAAGAAGCGTAGAGACCATAAGGAGTTAATCATCCATCGCACTTCTGACTTTTGTTTGATTGCCAGGTGGCAAGTTAAGGATGGAGGAAGAGGAATTTAGACCGTTAATATCAGCTCATAATTTATGATCAATAAAATTAAGTGAAGAAAAATAGATATTAAGTGAAGAAGATAAAACATAAAATAAAAGTAAGTAAAAAAATTAAATTAAGTAAAAAAACATAAAACACGAGCCACAGGAACTGTAACGTTAGCCAGAATGATGGACGGCACGTCACGCTTTTCATGTTATGAGTATTAAAGAAAACTCCAGTGTGACCAAGCTTATCAGGAGCTAATACGCTGACCTGATTAGAAACCCCCCACGGGAAGCTTGGCTTCATCCCTGCTCTCTGAAGCTCAGCCGTCTGGGAGCTGCACACCTTGCAGCACAGAAACGTGAGTCGCCGAAGACAGGATCTCCACACACTTGACACGGCACCGTCCAGGCAGCACTTGCGCCAAGGATATCAGACTCTTAACCGGAGCCCTTCACAGTCAGGTGGCGCGCAGTTAGCAGACAGCTTACCCCCGGAGCTCTTAAGCTGCAGATGTCGAAAGCACCGAAATAAAAGCGCCATGACAGTCTCCACAGCTGAAGTGTGATCTGACGAGAGTGGACGCCCCCAAACACAAAGCAAACAGGGTTAGAAAGTGTTACCCCACAATGCACGGCCAGACACTGTCAGTCTAAGCACCTTTTGAAAAATGATGACACAGAGTATTTTGGCGCCTGAAGTCTAGAGGGCATCAGAGGGCTGGAGAGATGGCTCAGCCATTAAGAGCATGCACTGCTCTTCCAGAGGACCCTAGTTCTGTTCCAAGCAAATGGGCTATCTCAGACTCAAGCTCTTACAAACCCAGGCAAGTACCCAGTATCTCCCATACCTGTTCCTGTTAGTGGCATGCGAGGTACAGAGTCAAGTCAAGGGCAAAAAAAGTTCCATTTTTACCCCCACCAGAAAAGGATGCATTTTTGCCCACTGTTCACTAAAGAAAGAGAAAGTGTAAAGAGTCTACTCATCCACAGATTTGGTATAGATATTGTATATATAAAAGATTAGGAACTTTTGAATGAGACCTTTAGTCAAAACCTTACTCTCGTTTTGAAATCCAATATTTAACTTGTGAAAACAGAAAATAAAAAATGTAAGACAAGTCTGTTTTCCTGCACATAAAAATGTGCACCTAAAGGATAACCTGCTTATGTCATGTCATTTCATTATTGCCACAGTAAACAGGATAAAAATACTATTTAGGAAAAAGAAGGTCTTTTAGCTCAACAAAGGACATAAACACACAGAGAGAGAAAGGCATCTTAAACTGGGAAACAGAAGAATTATATCAGGGGAAATGTTGACAGGTTTAATAGACTTTAAAATACTTTGCTAATAAAATTCCATATTAAGTTAGAGGGCTCATGACTAGAGACATGGTTAAAATGTAATTCCACGAGTATAAAATTAACTCTAAAAGATTATCCTTAATTTATTTGAAGTTTTCAACACTGTCAGTAACGATGTCTAGGACAATTTATTTCAAAAGCGGTCTTCTCTAACTCGGACACTATAAAGAGCTCCGTGCGGCTTCATTTGTACGCAGCCCTTGTCAGTGGCTCTTGTTGTCTGTCAGCAGGCTTTGTCACCCAAAGAAGGAGGAGACCAGCTGCCCGAGGGCAGGGTCTGGGTTCAGTCTATATTCCTACAGTTGTGAGGAGCTGATCACAGTAAATCCTTTCACAAACGCATACGGACTGCCCTCCTCAGGCGTGTAACCTTCCTCTGCTTGCGTGGGCTTGAAGTCCCAATGGCAGCTGCCCCAGGCAGGGAGCGTTCCTAAGTCACAAGTGCCAGCTTCCCGGGTCCACACAGCACCACCAGCAACGTCAGCATCGTCCTCCATCAGCCGTCAGTGTGGCCAGGCAGGATGCACACGCAGTGCACGCAGAGCTGGTAAGACAGAGGAAGAATTCATTGCCTCAGAAATAAATACTTGAGGGTTAGGGGTGTGGCATCATCTGTGTGGGGTCCTGAGTTGGATCTCCAGTCCCTCAACAGTAAGTGGATTTTGTAAACTCCCGTGTGTCCCTTGCCCATCCATCCCCAGTCTGTAGATTTGGTCCCCAAGAACCATGACTGAGTTTTCATTACCACAGACAGAGTCGAGCAGAGTTCAGCCTCCTGTAGCATTCTGTCTCCTGATGTACACAGTGGGGGCTGCTTTGCCGCTGTGATTGAGAGATTATTTCACCTCTTCTCCCAGCAACACGCATGTGCTCCAGTGGAATGTGGTACCATGTGGGGGTGCTACAGCATGCTCACCCAACTGTAGACAGACTCCCCCATGTTCCAAGTCGGGCACATTTGTGCACATCTTCTTACGGACACTACTTTCGGACATCTGTATCCACATACAGATCGAGAACTAGAAACTGCTGGTTCATAGTTTAGCTTCTCCAGCCTACCGTCTACAGACTCAGAATGCATGAATTCAGAGTGATCTAACACAAACTGTCTTTATAACGAGATGGCAGGTGCCTTGAGGGATTCATTGAATACTTGTATTCAAAGTTGGCAACACAGTGCAGGACAGATTGGCCTTTTACCCTGGAGACATGCAGCTGGCCAGAGCTACCGCTCTCTAGGCTGCCTGGAATCACCATGTTGAAGCTCCAGCCAGGAGAGAGACACACATTAAAGCATGAAGTCCAGCTTTCCCCGAGTGGGAATCATTTTTACATACTCATAAATCAGGGTCTGTGCATATTTCCAACTTCTTGAGCATTTTTAGTATTGACTACAGCATGCCCAACTGTCTGTTATAACCCTCAGTATGGCTATGTGGCTGTGTCAAGCTCTCTGTCAATCAACTGGCCATTGTGTGGCTCCATGTGAGTTATTTCCATTTTCCTGGTAAATATCAATGCTGATTGTGACTTCTTGTGTTTATCTTCCATGTGTAGATCTTATCCCTTGAAGCCCTTATTTAAATCCTTCTTCTTGGTGGCTGGACTGTCATCTTATTCTTGTCTCCTGTGGCTACTTGCTTGTTCATTCTATAGGTGTGGTATGAGCCAGGCAGTAGCTTAAGGTAGGAACAAGTGCTTATAGTTTTCTCAGAGAAAAGCACAGTACAAGACAGTACCTTTCTACCCATTGGTGGCTACTGAGTGAGGGATGCTCTGGAAAAGGATTAGAGCAGAGACACACAGGCTAGGACCTGGGGTGGGGAGGGACACACAGACACCGGAAGAAGAATCGGAAGCATCAATCCTGTATCTGTTTCCTGGCTGAATCTTCCTTTAAAAGAGCGTCTTTTGGAGTTCGTGTAGGAAATAATACGTGAGAACACTGAGTGCAGTGTCTGGTGGGCTTTTAACCAAAGCGGCTGCTGCTACTCTAAGTATGCACTTATCCACAGGGATGAACAAAGTCAAGATCGCAGCCCTCCCCACTCAGAAATGTCGTCGTTCCGCAGCTGGAGCTGATTGAGACGCCCGCGTGAGGCAGTGAGTGGCATCTAGTCCAGTGAGTTCATACGTTCCCGGGGCAACTGACTGGGAACACGGTGATTTGGGGAGGGCTACACGGCAGAACAGTTTTATTTACCACATTCACAAATCCTGAGATACTTATGTGACATGTTTGTACTTTCACCTAATATTTTATACATGGCAAGAAGAGAACAAATTGAATTATGTTCTTCATTATGAAACAAAAGGAAAGGTTTAAAATATGGTCCGTCTAGAAACACGCATCTTGTCAGCATTAAGCTAATCCCCCCGCAATGCACTCACGGTCTCTGTCTTCAGTTCCTTACTGTTAATTTATGGATGGTTTTAGGGCATGCTTTCTGCTTCACGCACTAACAGCTAAACCTGCAGAGTGGAGTGTAAGCTGCAGCTTTCTTTATGCAGCAATAATGGAGCCTGAGAAGCCTGAAATGAAGCAAGAGAGAGCGAACTGCAGATATGAAAGCCTGAGCACTTCGCAGAACTAAATGATGGATAAGAGTTATTGCTTAGGTTAGATGAGAGAGCCACAGCTTAACTGTAGCATTTAAACACACACACACACACACACACACACACACACACACACACCACAACCACCAGCAGCACATACAGACACACAGAGACATACAAATACAGAAGTACATACAGACACACACACATAGACACACACACCACACACACATAAACACACACTGAGAGAGAAGTGCACACACACACACAGACACACACACCACACACACACAAACACACACTGAGAGAGGAGTACACACAGACACACACACACACACACACACACACACACTGAGAGAGGAGTACACACACACACACACACACACACACAGACACACACACACACACTGAGAGAGGAGTACACACACACACACACACACACACATACACACACACACACTGAGAGAGGAGTACACACACACACACACACAGACACACACGTGTGTCTTCACTAGTTAGAGATGAGTTTGTGTGTAGGCTGGAAAGTCATTCTGAGTCCCCGAGAAAGGCCCCAAGTTCCACCAACCAAACCAAGTGGCCCTAGGGATGGGGCTCGACACCATTTATTTCTTCTTCCTTCCACCGGGAACCTCAGATAAAAAACTTCATTTTTTAAGATGATAATGAAATAAATGATTGAACGCTGTGCGGGTTTTACTTAATCGCACTGACAGGCATTACCGTGGCTGTAACCGTGGCTCGAATGCAAGGCGCCGGCCAGAACGAAGCTGCATGTAGTTGTTTAAAGTGCTCATGGTGTAGTTGAGGGAGATTATACGAAAGCAGGGGCGCAAATAGCAGGTGACTTTTCAATACTCGTCTAGTTTAATACATAAAGAAGTAGCCACTACCTTGCCAGAGCTCCATACACTATCTAAAACTGAAACGAGACAGGGACGAGCGAGCATTTAGTAAGGCAGGGGTCTGTGACTGTGGAGTATGACTCGGACCGTCTTCAGTCGCCTGCATTCTGACATTGCAAGGAGGGCCGGACAGACATCCATGTTTGGTTTGCAATGAGGAAATCCCAAACTCTATGTAAAGTGTTGATATGCAAGCTTTAACAAGTCAAACTTGTTCCCGAAATCTGTCAGTATTAGACGCAGAGGTACTCCTGCCTCTTCTCTGATGTGCACAGCTAGCCGGAATGAAGAGCTTTCGGCTTCATGGTTTATTCCAAACGATGAACCCGACCATCCAGTTTCTAATCATATGTTTTCTATTTCACAAAAATGACAAAAATTCTAGTTAGAAAAATGAATAGTGAAAAATCAGAGCTGCAGAAGTCTCTGCAGTAGGACTTTACCTGGGAAAAGAACTAAGAGTTTTCTTACCTTTTTTCTGCTAAACTCAAATAAATAAACAAACAAACAAATAAATAAATATCAGAGCAGTTAAAACAAAAAGGAACCCACACCAGTTATGGATATATTTTTGGCATGTGTTTTTCCAAGACAAGGTTATTCTGTATCACCCTGGCTGTCCTGGAACTCAATTTGTAGAAGAGGCTGGGCTCTGTCTCCGCCTCTTGACTCTGGGATTAAAGGCACACACCACCACACCCAGTTTGACTGCTCTGGTTTTTAATAAGCCTCATGAGTTCAGAGAATAAAGGCCTCAAGCGTTGGCAATGTGCAATTCCACAGAACTCAGAGGATACCCATGATACTTCCACCCCAAGTTCTACAGTTAACACAAGGAGGACTTCATTTTAAATGTCAGAACTAGGGGTGCAAAGTGATTATGCTTTATCTCTTTCTTTCAATACTCAGCTAGAGGAAAGAAAATACTTGCAAGTATCAGAACCATTCCAATGACTTTATTTGCATAATTTCCCGACATCTTATGTCCAAGTCTGTAAGGAAATACATTTCTCTGCAGATGCAATGTAAGGTAAATGCAAGATCCAAGTGGCCCTGAACTCCTGTTCTTCCTAAACGTAGTAGGAGCTGAGGTAAGCCTTGTTGCTATGTAACCACCAGCTCTAGGTTAGTCACACAGAGCCATGGTCACTGACTGCTCTTCTTGAGGGCAGTGGGCAGAGGGTCCCTGGCTGCTCTCCTTCCAAAGCACTGGAAATACTATCAGAAGTCAAGAAAACAAACTAGCTCAGAATCTAGGCAACAGGGCAAAACATCAGAACAATCTGGAGAGGTCTATTCAATAGAACCTTCTGGAACTTGGTAAGACAGTTGTGTAGATGACACTGACTGGGGGCTGTGCCAGTCCTCCACCACCAGCTCATTGCCAGTAGCCAACTCTGAAGTGTTGCCAGGTCTAAAGAAACCTAACTCAAAAACAACGTCCCCAGAACATTGCCAGTGTTTCTTACAGACTTGCAGATCCCAGACACATTTTCAGAGTGTATCAGCTGAGCTCATGTTGGAGTCCTAGTGCAAAGTGGGTTCGGAACTCAGCAAAGAGTTACCAAAACAGCAGGGATCAGCTTCATCCAGAGCTCCAGAAGCTTCGCCTGGGAGACAGTCATGGGGAGAGGTCTAGACACTGGGCACCAACAGCTCTACCACGCCCTGCACAGCTGAGGGCTACTTGTCTGCTGACCCTGAGCTTCCCAGAGACCAGGAACAGAGGGTGGTTGGAGTGCTCTCTCCTGGCTGACCACAAGAGCTGTTTAAACTGGAGAAGACAGCTCTACCCTTCATTTAATGAGCAGCTCACAGATACTCTGAGAAGTCGGTAAGTCTTGGAAGAAGAAACCCAACTCAGTGCCGATTCACTGTTATGCTACCCTATCCAGACGTGAGCCAAGAATACAGTTTAAAAATAAAATCAGAAGCTTAAAACAGACACATACACGCACACGCACTGACAGAACTCAGTGTCCGTGTGAGTTAGAAGTGTGCGGAGAAGTCATAAACAGATGAACAGCAAGGAACAGGGTATAACTGTGGGGACAAGCCACAAGCGGAAACAGCACATGTGAGGGTCGGCTGGGGAGTCTGTCGCCAAGAAGGTTGTGTTCCGTTACCTGGAACGCTTAGCTCTGCTGCAAACGACAGGGCATGAGACTGTGCAAAGAGGAGAACCTTCGGGCTTGGGCTCGTTTCTGGGCTTCCGATGCCTTCCGATGGTCTTGGTGTCTAACTTAATGTCAACGCTGTGCTCTTCGGGTGACTATAGCTTTGTGATACATCTTGAAGTTGTATCATGGTGCGGTGCGGTCAACACTGTGACTATAGGGTCACACGTTTAAGATGCTCCGAAAGTCACGCTGCCTCATGTTTTCAAACAACGCCACAACACCCACTGTTGTGTGTCCGAGCACACTCATTTCTTTCTCACTGGTTCACTTGGATTGTTTCCAAAAGGAGCAGTGCGGAGTCAAAGAACGTGGCTATAACAAATTAAATTGGGTGTTGGAACACATTATCAAAGGGTTTCTGAAACACACAGATCAGGCCCTCCATAAGGGGCACAGAGAAGAATCTGTCCCAGGCCGTCCATGGCAGCCTGGAAGAAGCCAATGTCTGAAACTCCTTCCTGGCCTGGTGGCTGGCAATAATTATACGTATGAAGTTAGCCTGCATATTTTGTTGTTGATTTTAGCCATTGGATTTCTTCCATTCATGTCATTTTCCTATGGATATTTTATTTATGCCATTAGCCAATTTACTGCTTTTTATAATTCATTGGCTATGTCATATATTGTTGAAAATTATTTCCAGTTACTGTTTGCCTTTTGATGTTTAACATATAGCTTCCTATTTATAAAATAAAATTAATATTTTTCTTATTATTTCTTGAGTTAAATTTTAGGACGTTCCTTGACCTTAAGGTTATTATCCAGCACATGTGTCCAGTTCTTAAAAATCATTCCTATTCACATTGGTCTGGAATTAATTTTGAAAAATGGTATTAAATAAATATTTTATTCTATTTTTGCACAGATAGCCAATTTTGCCTTAGCATAATTTCTTAAATAATCCTCTTCTGGCTTTCCCAAGTGAAATATAATCGTTCTTTTATATAAAGCATATGAAAAGTGGCTTTATCTGGAAAACTAGTCATTTTTCTGTTTATTTGTGTTCCAAAATGGAGCGGGCCTCAAAGTCATTATCACAGACATTTTACGGTCCTGGAATTTAGAGAGAGCTCAAATTAAAGTTTGACGCATCGACGTAATATGATGAGAAAGCAGAAGGGAGGAGGTTCAGGGACGTGAGGACAGTCGCAGAAGGAGGGGCTAGGAGGGTTAATACAGGCAGAGCACATGGATTACATGGAGGAAATTGTCCATGTAAAACCCACACTATAGACAATGAAGGCCTGTCAGTAAAATATTACAGAAGGAAATATAACCAAAAGACCCGCTTTGTCCCATAGACTTAAAACTCCACGAAGGAGGGAACGCACCACGCTGAGTACCGTCGACGCTCGTTTTAAAATGTCCATGGGATGCTTAGCAAGTAAACCAGAATGAATTCATAAAGAGAGAGGGAGCCTCTGGGTCGAGGGACCAAGAAGGGCTGCATGCTGGAGAGACCGCCGGGATCTGAATCTAACTTTGGAGACAATGGGACAATTCTTGCAATTAAGAATTATGATTCTCAACATAAATATGGTCATCATTCTTTTTCTGGCTGCCAAGTGCATGTGTTATCAGCAGACACTCCAGCAAGAACCCAGACGGGAAGCCCACCCATGCTAAGCAGCCAGCAGCAGGATCAGACTGAGTGAAGTCCATGAGTCCTCGTGATGAGTCACGAGCTTGGGACAGCGTCACACCACTTCAGGCAGAGTCTGTGAAGCACTCACACAGTTCTGAAAGACCTTTCAGTGGTCCCAGAGGGGACCCGCCATCGTACAAGCGGGTACTGACACTTGAGTGTGAAGTCACCTCCGTATCGCAGCTCAGTACCGCTGTCTGCTAGTGTTTGGAATGCGGCACAAAGGTGAGGGGCAGGGACAGATGTGTATCATAGGTACCCCTTCTAGAATCTAGCCAGGTTCCAGAGTTCAAAAGTGTTTGTTTTGGGTTCATTCTGCTTTTTTAAGACAGACTTTCTACCCTGCAGGAGTAGGGATAGGTCGGGGGGTTGGGGGGCACAGGGGGTGTTTCTGCTTACTCACAAGTCAAGAAGAGTCAGGGTCTCAGGATACAGCACCGCTGACAGACTCCTCAGTGCAGTAAAGTCAGAGCTAGCTCTCTCCTATGCGCCTCACGGCTTAGGCACCAAGCAGAGGGTGTCTGCTCATTAGGAAAGAGAGAAGGGACAGCCACCGTGGTGGCGGATGGCTCCCCTGGGGCTTTCAAGCCTCAGCAGTGCCATAGGGCGCCAGCACCTATGGAGGGACCGAGTAGGCAGTACATGCCCCTTGCTCACACATGGCGAATCCCCTAAAAACACGTGTCTCCTCCCCCGCAGGGCAGCTTTTCTGACTAGAGCATGATGAGCTAGTTTCTGTCAGACCTTTCTCTAACAAAGCTACTGGGCTCCTTCCATAATTTCACAGTGTTCCGAAGGACAGACCCACTGTCACGCGGACTGGCATGCACAGAGGATAATGGGAGGCTTCCTGGCAGGAGACCAGGTCATGCTTACACCCCTGAGAGAGGAAAGTTCACGGCAGTGATTAGAAGGAGGCACCTTTAAGAGTTTCGTGGAAGTTTCTGGAACTGAGCATATTAAATTCACGGTTTTGAAGGAGGTTTCTGAAATTGAATGTTTATGGTTTCAGCCTGGCCAGCAGAGCTGGACATCATAAGAAGCAAAAATAACCCCAGCTAGCTGCAGGCTGACCACAGCACCTTCTCTGCTGGAGGAAGCTGGCAGTCTCGCTGTGCTGGGCCGTGGCACAGAAGCAACCTCTGTCTGGCCCAGCAGAGCCTGGACATGTCTTACACAGATGGGAGCTGGCAGTACAATACTCCATTTTGTTAAGGTGTTTGTGTCTCAGCATGTGGCGTACGGAAGCATTGTCACCAGTGCTAACTCACTCCTGTGAGGCCAGCTTGCTGAGCATGATTTTGCTTATTGTGCTCTACAAGGAAAATATTCTTATTTATCAGCTTTGCATCTCTTCCCCACTCCAACCCTGCTGCCTGACTAGACCACAACCAAGTGACTGGGACCTGAATGATGAGCCCAAGGCTCCCATTGCAGTGAGAGGGCACCACACACATAGCACCTTTATTTCTGAATGTGGCTTTCAGTGGTTCACGGCTGCCAGGGCTGTTTGTGCACACACAGATTCTTCTCCTTTCCCTCCTGCCCCACAAACCCATTCTCTCAGATCTTTCTAGAAGCACAAGGATGTTGGCCCTTTGTCTCCTGGTCCTGTCCCACTGGGATGTCCTGCTAGCTTCTAGCTGTGACCTAGCATGAGACTTGTCACCAAATCTCAACACACAGTCTCAAAACAAAACAAACAGAAACTTTCCTTGTTTTCCGAAGCCCTGTAAGTGTGTCCTTCAGCTAAAGAGGAGTGACAGCCTCATACAGGGAGGAGTGACTGGGCTATGAGCATCAGATAAGGCAGAGCAGAGCCTGCACCCCGGAGGTGAGGTCCTTGCTCTGCACACTCACCCCGTTCTGATGCATCCTCTCACTACATACACCTGGCATCCAGCTTCTAGGATTCTAGGACCAACTTCCATATCAGTCAAGAAGGTTGCCAATACACTGAAGTCATTTCTTGGAGTGAATGAGGCAAGATCCCTTTTGATGCTGTCTGTCTCGGTGTAGGGAGTGAGTCTCTGACCCCTTGTTGATGGTTCTCATCCGATGGCTAGTGTCAGAAGTGGACACTAGAGAAAGGGTGTGCTGTTGCCTCTGCTGAGCCGGCCCTGAAAGGACTGGAACTCTGGGTGGCAGTGATGGTCAGTGCAGGCCCACGCCTCAACACAATGTCAAGAGTCAGACAAGACATTAACCATCCATCCAGGGAGCTGGAAGACAACAGGAAAATACCCTATGTTTTCAGGAAAGAAGCACAGAATTTTATACCTAGCTAAATAGTCAACCAACCAATAGGGTAGGGAAAAAAAGGTGTTTATGTGTGATTATCAAGTCAAGCAACCTAGCATTTTAGTGGAAGCTTCTGAAAGGAACACTCACCTCAGGACAAGGTGTCAGATCATCAATCCAATCCAGAATAGAATGAGAGGAAATACCTGCAATGGGCTAGAAAGAATTTGGAGCAGTGTGATGAGCCCCTTCTAGCCATAAAGGAGGCCTGCCACCATGATGCACTGGAGAAGCAGGGGAAATGCAATCTGCTTCAGGACTGATTTCCTGCCTCCCCTCACCCCTCTGAGCAACTCTGCAAGTCACATGATCACCTCTGCCCATCTTGTTTCCAGAAAGGCTAGCCAAACAGTGCACAGTGCTCTGCTCCAGTGCGCAGCTTCTGGCCCTCTGCACACTGGCAGGCACAGGAGGAAGTGTCATAGAATCTGTGATGTAAGTGCAATGCATTTGAATATATCTGTCCTGACAGTCCTAAGTAGTTCATAAATAGAAATTTACTTCTGACTCTTCACTGTGAAGCAGGGGAGATTACGATTGTGTGGATTCCAAAAATAGGCTGACTGTTCAAGGCACACTGAGGTTGTGCTGGGGAACAAGACTCTCCCTGGTTACCTTCGTAAGACACCCGTGTCACCAGGCCAATCCAGAGAGTCACATCAGGGCTTCATGGCTGTCTGGCCTTGCTCAGAGAAGTCGGACAGGAATCTATCCTTGTTAGCTCACAATACCAAGTAGCCCCTCACCTGCTCCGGACTGTTACTGAATTCACTCAGCATAGGAGAGCAGGAGCTGGTGGAAGGCGCCTGACAGGCAGGGGTGGACTCAAGCATCTTATACTATTAATAAAACCAAGGACAACCGTCTGGGTTTTAATTTGCACAGAGCTTCAAAACTTAGTGGATTCTAGGTGCAGATAAATAATAGATACTGGAGGCTGGAGAGACAGCTCAGCGGTTAAACACGCTTAACAGCTCCTGCAGAGGACCCAAGTTCCATTCCCAGCGCCGTATCAGAACTGGCTCAGAGCCAGTTCCAGGGCATTCCTCTTCTGGTTTCCTCAGGTAACTGTACTCATTCATGTGTGCTTATAACACACACACACACACACACACACACTCACACACACCACACATGCACACAGTGCACATGAACACGCACACAGCACACGCACACAGCACACACACATGCACACAGCATGCACACACGCACATGTGCACACACACACACACACACACTCACACACACACACTCACACACACCACACATGCACACAGTGCACATGAACACGCACACAGCACACACACATGTATATACACACAGCATGCACACACGCACATGTGCACACACACACACACTCACACACACACAGTCACACACACCACACATGCACACAGTGCACATGAACACGCACACAGCACACACACATGTATATACACACAGCATGCACACACGCACATGTGCACACACACACACACTCACACACACACACTCACACACACCACACATGCACACAGTGCACATGAACACGCACACAGCACACACACACATGTATATACACACAGCATGCACACACACACATGTGCACACACACACACACACACTCAAATGTAAAATCTTTTTGTAAAAGATTAAATACTGTTTCTTCTTTTAAAAATCAGGACACGGATGTAAGTTTGTTGGTTTTTTTCTCTGCTGTAGTGAAGAATCAAACCCACCAGGAATCGACCTACTCATAAACACACTTCATTTTGTCTCCTCTCCAAGGAGAAGTTTATATAAACTGAAAACCTATCTTAAAAATTATCTACAAATGAAGCCGAGGTGGAAAATTGAGCCATTTGGTCTATTATATATTCCAAAACACTTCCCACCATGGATCAAGTCAGAGAAAGTACTCTGAGCAATTATCCCAATTCGTCACGGTCCATGAAGATCCCGCCTTTCAACCTCTCCACGCTGGTGGCTCAATGGTTTAGTTCTTCATAATAGCAGGCCTGCTTCTACCCAGAAGGACAGGGGTGACCTTCACAGAGCAGGGCTGATCCAGACACTTCTGCCCTGCAGGCATGTTTTCACCTCTGAATCTTGCCTCAGATGGTACTTGCATGGCTGGAGCCTCACTCCAGATCTCCCAGGGCATGGGCTCTGGTCAGCCATCACCTCCCTCTCTAGGGCCCTGCAAGGAAAGGAAGGGAGCCCTGTCCTGTGTGTGCCTACCATGCATGGCTCCTGACAGAGCAAACAAGCTTCCTGCCCCTGCCCCTGCCCCTACCCTGACCCTGCCCCTCCTGCCCCTTCCCTGCCCCTGCCCTGCCCCTGCCCTGCCCCTGCCCTGCCCCTACCCTGCCCTGCTGCCCCTGCCCTGCCCCTGCCCTGGCTCCTGCTCAAAAGTGCATCACATTCAGTGAGATACATCATAGGAAGATGTCCTCTCCCTGTCGGAACACAGGTCGCCTTAGCCAACCATAGACTCTAAGGAAGGCTTCTAAGGACAGTTATCTGCCCAGTGTCTTACCAGGGGGCACATTTTCACTGGAACACCCGCCACAGCCAGGAGTCTCTATGTCAGTGCCTTGTGCACAATCCATGCCCATGTGCTGTGTGTCAGGAAGCAAACCTGCTGGCACCTTGCACAGCCATCCCGGCTATTAGAAGGAGCTCGTGTAGGCCTGTGTGCGTTCTGGAAGGAGAGCCAGCCGCTCCTTATTTACATACTTAAGACTGTTTGATTCAGAAACCACAGCCCAAATATTTTCTTTTAAAATCTCTGTAAGTATCAAGATGTACTTCACAGAAAGCTCTGTGTTCCTCAGAGCAGCTGTGGTAGAGAATGCCTGCCTTGTTCAGCAGAGAAACACCTAAATCATTGCTTGAGGTCCAGCCACCAGGGCTTTTGGGTCAAAATGGCTTCTGAAGAAACAGCCCTTGTTGGGTTTTTTTTTTTTTTTTAAAGATGATGCCCTGGCGAGGCATTTAGACATTCCTCTCATGGCAGAGGTATCAGAACCCATCCAAAAGCTATCGGGGTTGAAATGATTAATGACTCCAATAGACTCTTTCAGAGCGGTGTTTATACTGCCATGTGCAACACAGCAGGAGTGCAGAAATAGCTTCCAAACTCCTGGGCTTCTTCCAAGACAGTGGAGGAGAAACGGGACTGGTGCCAGGTTGACCCATTCCAAGGCTGTGAGAGTGACCTTTGGGCACCCAGGCCCTTCAGAGTGGAGCCCATGCCTGCAGCTTTCCTCTGTATCTCACAGGCCCCTCTGCCGCTAGTGCCTCCTATCAAGAAGGACGGTGCCCAGGTAGGAGCGTTCATGCTGCTGGGCGGAAGACTGGGGAAGAAGGCCAGGCTCCAGGGTCACTGGGCCTCGGCAGCATCCATGGAGCAGGTGCCGTGCCAGCCCCAGCACAGACTGCGCTCTGTTGGGTGAAGGTGGCTGGCCCAGCGTTCTGCTGCCCTGCACAGACTTTGCCTTGGCAGCGGGCGCCTGTTGCCTAATGCACGGCTCACTCCAGCTGCAGCGTTTGCTCTCTGTGCTCGGATCTAGTGATCTTTCTCCGGGTGATCTCAGACCCTAGAGGTGAAAAGTAGTGGGGTTAACCTAGACTAGAAACGGTCTCACAGGCCAGACCAGAGGTTTGCTTCTTGGGTGATCCCAGATTGTATTTAATTGACAACATTAAGCATCACAAGACTCCGTTACAGGTGAAAAGCCAAGCCTCTGGGGTGGCAGTCAGCTGCAGGCACCCTCCACCAAAGAGTCTTCTATCCAGTTCATTTTTAAGAAGAAATACAAATGATAAATAAAGCTTAGAAGGTCAAAACAAAATCATACTGCATGAAAAACAAAGTCTTAGCTATTGCTAATTTGGTGTGAGAGTATCTACCAGATCTTCCGTATTAGTGATATTACAGAACATATATAATTATATATACAATAATGTATATAAAGTGATATTACAGGACATATATAATTGGCATAAATGTGTTATGCTAATTTTCCAGTAAGAAGTGGAAGAGCCGAGTGACAACAGCAGCAAGTGGGAGGCGTTTGTGGAAGAAATTCTGGCCACGTGTCTGAGCTGAGCGCTCTCTCTCTTCTCACTGCCAAAAGCCCCTTGCTGCTGTGTCCTGGTGAACTTCGGGCTACCGAGCAACCCCTCTCAGCCCCACCATGGAGTAAGTGCTGCCCACTTGGCAAGTGCCTGGATCCCCTTCCCAGACGATATCCATCTCCCCTCCTTCCTCAATATTGTAGGTTCCTTACGTAACTGCTGTGCCATGCTTACCCCCCAAACTATACTAGTAGACTGTATGTTAATGATATGTAAGTCATATGTGTTAATGTTACTATGTTGGAGATAATGTGTTAAGCTTGAAGTTTTGAGGCTGGACATACAAAGTAGGCTCTCTACATATCATTCACAGTAAAACTCAATGAAAGCAGAATGTCTGGGTTTTTATTGGGCAGGCTCTAGTAAGTATTAAGCATCCCACAGAATCCTAACTCGCAATCAGCCAAGAACAGTGTTTTGGAGGTTGGCGTCACTAGGAGCTTGGTGGAGAGATCAGTACAAAGAATCTGGGGTAAACACACCAGTGCTCAGCTCCCATGAACTTGCTCTCCTGTGGTCCATCAGAAAAAAATCGCTAAGCAAGCAAATACATGGAATCTGAGTATCCAACAGAACACGAGGCTATCTCTACTCTTCAGCATACCTGTCCCAGTACAGTTCTCTGGAACCGCAAAGCTAGGCACCCCATCATCCCTCTTGGACCATGCCGTCTATCTGGAATGTTTGTATGATCCAGAATGGTACACAATTCTTGAGGATATTCATCTGAATAATTATTCTTATTAACCTTTTACCTTCACAAGTTTGTAAGTCATACATACATACATACATACTTTTATCCATCTGCTCATCAAGACTTTCCTCCATCCACTCACCCACCCATCTTTCCACTCAGCCTTCCTCTATCTTTTCATCCATCCATCCATTCATCCATCCATCCATCCATCTATCCATCTATCTACCCATCCATTAATCTATACTCCACCCATCCAATTGTACATCCCATCCGTTTTGCTGCCTATCTATCTATCTACCTATCATCTATCTATCAACTTATCCATCCATATCCTCATCTATCTTTTGGGGAAGCTTATTTTTAGTTATGTTTGAAATTGTTTTATACACTGTTGGGTGGGGGGCTAGCCAAGATCTTGGTGTTCTGTAGTGTCTGCAGGTGTTGGGTGTCTGTGGGGGATGTTTGATTGTTTATGATCTGCACCCGAGGAGTGCTGAATCAGTGCAAACACCTGAGCTCAGAGGCTTGAGGATCCACTGTGAGTATGGCACTGGACATGACAGTGGTTCCCTCTGCTGGGGTCTGGCAGCGTTTCCAATTGTGAAATATGCCTCCTTGTCATCCTTGCTGAGACCCCACAACATACTACAACATCTATCCCTCATAGAGGAATAGGCCTGTGTGAAAGCTAGGAAGGGTCTATATTCCAGGGGTCTGTATAAAGGAATCACATTCAGAGGCCTGTGTGGTCTGGATGGAACGTAGAAAGAATGTTAAGAATGTCGGCACACGCCTTTAATCCGAGGACTCAGAAGGCACTGGTGGTCCATGTCTTTAACAGAAACAGTGTGGAAGCAGACACAGGAAGCAGAACTCAGGAGTCAGTGTCACACAGACAGGAAGTGACATCTGAGATGAGTCAGAGTGAAGGGCAGGCAAAGAGACGAATCAGAGGAAGAGCTGGCAGAGTGAGTCAGAGTGAGGACACATCCAACTTTCACGATAGAAAAGGCAGGCTCTCAGCTCAGAGCAGAGTCGGTTACAGAGGCAGTATGGGGCAGGCAATCTGAAACAGGTAGATGGGGGACAAGACATAGAGGGAATGAAGTGCTCTGACTGAGGGTAAGGCAGAGAGGCAGAGAGACTGACTAAGGCGGTATGGGGCAGTGAGAACCCAGAGAGAGACACTGGGATACAGAGGCAGTCGTAGAGAGAGCCTGCCAGAGTCAGAAGAGTTCAGTCAGAAGCAGACAGCTTAGAAGGTCAATTTGAACCAGCAGCTTGAAGAAACGTTTGAGTTCAGTACAGCTCTGAGTTCAGAAGGAGCTAGTACTACAGAGTGGCTCAGTCAACAGTCAGTCTCAGAGGTTTATTAGATCATACCGAGGTTCAGACGTTTTAGATTGTACAGAGGCTTAGGCTAAAATCTTCTAGGTACAGCTTGTATCTTTAAGAGCAGTTTGTACAGAGGCCGAAACGCTCCAGGGCTCCAGGACTAAGAACTGATGATTGAATTAGACAAAGAATTAAGTGCCTTCTCCCTGAATCAATTAAGGCAAAGAGTAAACGGCTTTGAACCTGAACGCAGGGCTACAGTCACTCCACCCACACACCCAGCCTTCCACCTATCCATTTACCATCTATCAACCCACCCACTTACTAGCTCATCCTTTACCCATCTGTGTAGAGGAACACTTGGAATTTTTATGATAAGAAACGCTTTTTGGTTTCACTGACTGGTCACTAGAGGTTTGTGTTCGCACCCCAGCTGCGGTATAATTGTTTACGAGTTGGAATTGGAATGCTTGACGCAGGTGGCAATAATTTGGTTGGGTGCAGTCGTTCTGGCACCTGTAGCTTGTCTTTGGGGATTGCGTGCCACATGGGTTTATGGGAACTTTTGGCTTAGGGCATAAAAGGTCTGAAGCTCTGAGAGTCGGGGAGGGCACTGGTTGGTGGTTAGCTGTTTGGGTTGCTGATGTTAGTGAGTGAGATAATTCGTAAGAGAACAAAGGCTGGAGAGATTCGAGCTTAGGAAAGCCTAAAAAGAGGCTGTGGAGGTTTCTACCTTTCTTTCTGTATTAAGGCAGCTTATAAGAGCAAGAGTGGTGAAGAGTTCTATCTTTCCTTTCTCCTTCCCTAAATTTAGGGTAAAAGATTGTAGCGTACTGCTGTACATCTGTCCACCCACTTTCCTTCTGTTCATCCATCCATCCATCCATCCCGTTCATCTATCCAGTCAGTCAGCTAACCACACATCTGTCCATTTACTGACAAAATTAATACTTAGTGAATGTCTGTGTCTGCTAGGTGTGGGTATTACACCCATGTATACCTACACCCGTGTAGGTATTACACCCATGAGGAATAACAGAAGGGAAACAGACACAGAAGTTACACACATTGGGAAAACTATTATTGAATAAGTAACTATAAGGTTGAGGGATGCATCTGAGTAGAACCTCTGCAGTTTGAGTAATTGGGGAAGTCTAGTGGAAAAGACAAGGCTGAAGCTGAGCTGCAAAACATAAAAGCTCGTGTTCGCTATACATTACTGAATTATAAATTATCTCCAGGATAGGGCCACTTTAACACGTGACATTCGGGGCTGGAGAGGTGGCTCGGTGGTTAAGAGCAGTGGGTGCTCTTTTGGAGGTCCTGGGTTTGATTCCCAGCACTCTGTTAACTGCAGTTCCGGGGACTCTGATGCTCTCTTCTGGCCTCCATGGGCCCCAGACACACATAAGTACACAGATACACATGTGGATAAAATGTCCATTTACATAAAATAAAAATAAATATAAACTTTCTGTTGGTGTTTTGTTGTTGTTGTTTGTTTCTCTGTTGTTTGTTTTTAAACCTAACATTTGAGGGTCAGGACTCCAGGCATGTCTGAGCTCCCTGGACAGACCCTTTCTTTAATTTCTTTAATTAAAAAGATGACTGGGACTTTACAGTCCAACCTAAATCCTTGTGCTTGGAAGGCTCTGACTACAAGCTCACCTACAAACTTGCTTGTGGGATAGAGTTCTTTGGGAGCCTCTACTCAGACATTCTGTTTCCTACCTGTTATCTCTGTGAGGCACATGTCAATGAGCTGTTAGTCTTGTTAAGAGGATCAAGTCCAGAGAGCTGGAGAACCAGCTGGAAGCCCTGGCTTGTATCACATGGTCTCCAAGGTGACTCTCCACCAGTTCTCTGTTCATTGTGGATTCAAATGTTGGTCCAACCCCCACTCTGTGGGAGGCGGAGACACTATATGGGCACCAGACCCACAGGCATGAGCCAGCCAGAGTCCCGTTAATGCTGTCCCATCCTGGACCCTGCAGCATGAGGGATCTGGGTGGAAGCCTGCTCACATGGAAGAATGACAGCTATCTGGGAAGAGCCTGGCGGCAGAACAGAGCTGATGGTTCTTAGGTTAGAAAGCTGTCAGGGGAAGAAGGAGGTTGGGTGATCTTAACTGTGGATAGATCGCTATCAGAAATGTTTCCTCCCCTGGCACCACTCACCTTTGCTGTGGAAACAGGCCTCATCACTCTTGGAACTGTCCACCAGATTTCACATCAATCAATTAAAGCCAATGGTTACTTAACACCTCATAAATCTTATCAGTTCACAATAGTTTGTTAATTGCTTTCAGCAGCTACAGATTCACACAAAAGAGCAGGCTTTATTTGCACAGGTGTCAGTGCTGGTTAAGACATTCTGTTCAAATCTCTTTTCCCCCATTGTTGTAAGATTCTTTAATTTTCAAATAACAGATGTCTCCAATATGCTCGTGCATTTAAACACTTGGTCCTGGCTGGTGGTGCTGTTTGGGGAAGTTAAGGAACCTTTAGGACATGAAGTCTTGCTGGAGGAAGTATGTCACTGGGCGGGGCTTTGAGGTTTCATAGCCTGCTTCCATTTCCTGTCTTCTTCTCCTTTCTCCTCCTCCTCCTCCTCCTCCTCTCCTCCTCCTTCTTCTTTTCTTTCTGCGTTCTGTCTCTGGATGGAAACGAGAATGGCCAGCTTCAGCTCCTGCCATCATGCCTGCTCACAAGGATCACTGTAGCTGCTCTGGAGCCGTGAGCCAAAATAAACCCTTTCTCCCTCAAGTTGCTTTATGGGGATATTTTATCACACCTTTCTGTACTTCCCTTGTAGCATTTTGGGAGAATATTTGGGAGAGTGAATCTACACTGTCATTAAATAACTTCAATTGTCTGAAAATGTACATGTGTGCCTGGGAACTTTTCCCGTGGCCCAACCCTGACCTATAAGGTCTCTGTTCTTCCCCACAGGACATTTCCATAACCTTTGCCCCGGCTTTCAACCCATCCCAGCCCTCATAATAATTGCCTTGCCGACCCTGAGAAGCAGCAAGTCTGCGTGCAGGGTATTTGCAGGGGCCTGTTGCCTTCGTGCGTGTTGATAGGGTTAGATGTAACCTGGGCCCTCGGGCACATCCAGCTGAGGTCATGGGGCCAGGGGAGGGAGTGATGTCTCAGCCCACAGGCCCAGACAGGGCACAGGGGGGAGTCTGCCCGGAGCTGCTTGGCGCAGAGCCCCAGGACCGGATGTGCAGACAGTGAGCAGAAGGGAGTCGAGAAAGACACAGGCCCAGGTGTTTCATCCCAGGCCAGGCTATCTCCCCATCTAACTTCACCCGGAGGTCTTCATTAGCCCTGTACCTTCATTTAACACAAGCGTTCCATGTGGGAAAAGCACATTTTTTGGTTCACCTTAGTTGAATTCAGAGCCTTTCACAAACAACAGTGCCAGTTCTGGCAGTTGGGTGCAGACTGGGACCACCACCTCAGCAGCATCAGAGGTAAACTGCCTCCCTCAGATGTGTTTGGACCACCTCACCAACCCCACAAAGGACTTCTAGAAACTGAACTCGAGTTCACAATGTTGCTTCAATTCCTACTGCGTCTGCAGCACATTTCCAGATTCTCCGAGATTCGCAAGAAACTAATAATGAGTTCAAGCTCATCAGGCGCTTGTTGATGCAGATCTTTCCTGGCGTGTTTTAATCCCACAATGCTGCTTTTGAGAACTGCCTTGGTCAAGTCTTAAGCCTTCATCATGGTCAAATCCAAACAGGCTGCGAGCTTCCCTCTCCTATGACCTCAGCCTGCCACCGTTGGGAAACTCAGATCCAGGGGACATTTTAAGCCTTGAAGGACGTTGAGTCCCATGCTGTGGCTTTGGTTGCTAAATCTGGTAAACTGTTTTCTTGTGCCCATCTGCTACAGAGGCATCGTGGAAGAAGGACCCTGGCTGTCCATCACAAGTGTACCACTGATGCAGAACAAGGAAAGGTGTCTAGTTACCCACAGTGGTACCCGGCAATCCAGAACCAGCTTAAACTGCGGATCTGGTGTCCTGTGACTGCCTGGCATCTGACACTGCCTGGAATACCCGCCACACCCAGGCAGGTGGGAGGCGGAAGGTCCTTTCTGCACCTCCTCTCCTTCCGGAAGGCCCTGTCACTTTCCTACCATCTGCTGAGGTCCTGATAGTTTTCAGCTGCTCGGGCGCTGCACCTGTGCGCTTTTGTTCGGGCTGACCTTGCTATTCTCCCTCAGAGTGGCTTCTTTCTGAAACACTTGATAACCCACAAGGGCTATGCCTTGGCCAGTTCTTTCCAACGTATTGCAGCTGCTCACTGAGTGCTCCAGGGTTCCAGGGAACAGGGCTGGGGCTGTTGGCACAGGGTAGATGCCGAGGCTTTGAGCGTAAGAGCTCCTTGCAGTATAGACGATAGATAAGAACACCCACAGCCGGCATGGTGGCCTTTGCTTGAAATCCCAGCACCCAGGAAACTGAGAAGAAGGACACAGTTCAAAGCCAGCCAGGGACACCAACCTAAGGCCACCATGGAAATTCGGTAGGACCTTGGCTTGGAACACGACCCCAACAAAGACAGAACATCGCAAAGCAAGGGGAGTCAGTTCTGAAATAAGCGTAAATAAGAGGTCCTATCTTCCTAGGGAAGTGAACCTTGAGTGTTCTTAAATATCAACTCTTCAGACTTTTTAAAGAGAAGTAAGTGAAGGTTTTTCATGCGGAAGAAACTGGTCAAGGGCTGGGGTACCTGGGCCACACAGGAAGGAGTGAGGTGTGGAAACAGATGCACCAAGAGACCATGGAAATGGATGCGCCAAGAGGACGAGCTCCACCTTCTGAAGAACGTGAGCCTTGTAGTAAAAGACCCTGGAACTTTCCAGAGCTTTAGGCAGATGGCATGGGTCTGACTTCAAGTCTAGAACCCTGGTAGTAAAGCCTGTATGTTAATGGCGTCTGCGTGCGGAGGCCAGAGGAGGACACCAGGGTCCTCTACCTCTCCACAGTATTCCCTTGAAACAGGGTCTATCACTAATCTCAGTGAAGTTGGCTGCCAGGAAGCTCCGGTGATCCCCCCGTCCACCCTTCCTTCCACACAGCACTGGGCTCACAGACATGTGTGACCTCACTGGCTTCTCACATGGGTGCTGGAGAGTCAAACTTAAGTCCTCAGTGTTCTTATCCACTGAGCTACCAACCCAGCCCCTCTGAGTAGTTTTGACTTGTTCCCTTGCTGCTACAGTTTGGATATGGGGTGCCCCATCCTGTATTGGAGGCTTAGTCCCTGGACACTGGATCCCATCGTTGATAAGCAATTGGATCATGAAGGTTCTGATTAAACCACTGATGTGTTCTTAATTCGATGGAGGTTTGAGGAAACAGGGCCTAGCTGAGGGAAGGGGGAATTAATTTGTGTTGTTGAGGGCCTAGTCTCAGACCCTTCCTCTCCTTTCTGGCCTCTAGAGTCACAGCCTCTTAATGCCACCGTGGTTTGCCTGCCACAGGATACAGCGGTGGAGCCAGCTGACCAGGAGCTGAGGCTCTGAAGGCAGCATGCAGAGTTAACATGCATTCTTCACCTTGTGCTGTAATCGCAGGTGTGTAGCCACAGCCAAAACACCCTGACTCACTTGCAGTTTGGTTCCAATCCTCTGAACATTTTCATATAG